>JAABOM020061666.1:0-10836 GCA_011800125.2 Solanum clarkiae
TATGTTGGAAATTTTTTCCAATTTTACCCTTCATTAATTAAGTTTCTAAGGTTGAGTTTTGTATGAGAAATAAATGACATATTAAATGAGTGTGTGGAGTTTGGAAATTGTAATAATGGAAAAACATGACTAAATTTTGTCTTTGTTTCTTTTTCTTAATATGTGTGAAATGACCCACATAAGATGACAAGAGAACTTTATTATAAAATTTGTTGAAAGCACCCTTTCAATATGATTAAAAAAAAAAGAAACACATTTTAAAAATTATACTAAAAGTTCACTTGCAACATGATTAAAAACTATTTTTTAAGAAAATGTAATACTATAAGAAGAATATTTATACCCTTGTTGCTTGATAAGACAAATACATTTAAATGCTCTATTGAAGTATTATACCTACTATGTATTAGAAATAATATTTTTAATAATATATTGAAAGTATTCTTGCAACATCATAAGAGTTTTTTTTTTTTTTTTTTACAAAATATAATGGAAGCATTTAGCATATGACAAAAAAGAATCACTTTTAAAAACTATACTAAAGGTATCCTTGAAACATGATAACAAAAATATGCCATAACAATAAGATAAGAAAAACACTTTTACAAATTGTAATGGATATATCCCTACTCAAAATAAGAAAAATATTTTTTAAATTTATACTAAAAATACTATTTAAATATGAACATGATAAGAAAACACTTTCAAAACTATACAAGAAGTATTCTTATAAGATGACATGGTAAAACACTTTTATAAATGTAATGAAAGTACATTTATAATATGATAAAGAAAACACTTTTGCAAATGTAATAAAAGTAACCTTCCAACAAGAAAAGAAAAATACTTTTATAACATTTGCTTAAAGTATAATTGCACAACAAACATAAATTTATTGTATAAAATTTACTAAAATAGTTTAGCAACACAATAAGAGAAAAAACTTTTAAAATCTATATTAACAATATCCCGAAAACATCATAAGAAAAATATAAAATAAAATATAATGAAAATATCTTCAAAATATAATCATCAATTTACTCTTATTTGTATTTATTAAAACAAAAAATGCATTATATATTGAAGTCTCTTCTCTTTTTAGATAATATTTTTATATATATTATTCTACATAAATATAATTAATACTTGTCACGACCCAAGTCTAGGGCCTAGACGTGACCAGCGAATCTCGAAGGAACCCCAAAAAAGCCTCATAACATATCATTGCACATCCTTGGCCACGGAAGCAATAGAATACAATAAGAAATAGTAAATTGGGGACAACCGAGGCTAAGGGAACACTTTCATATCATGAACAACAAGAGTCGTTAGAGTCAAAGCTCATAACGTAGATACATAGCATGTCCAACAACACCTCTACTACATAGATAAGAGTGGGGCCCAAGACAAAGCAACCGGGCTCACCCTCATAGTCAATACATAAGTCAAAAAGAGAAAGTCTTAATACATAATAAGAGATCATAAGTAACGTCCCCAGAATGGAGGACTCACCAACAAGCTCGATAGAAGTCGTACTAGCCACGTGGAGGAGGAGGATGATCAAGCGGTGCACCGGTTCCTACATGGTGACATCATGTAGGAATAGAATATGCATTAGTACATTTGAATGTACTAAGTATGTGGGATGCAATGCAACAAGAGATATACATCATAGCCAAGATGCATAGAGATAATCGTAGATAGCATAGTAATAATATGACATGTATGATTAATGCTTAAGTAAAACATGCTTACATAGAATATAACATATGTGTAAGAAGAGACCATTAACTATTGGTGGATCGTCACACCCTACCACCCTTGGTGATTGAGGTGTAAACCCCATCAATAAGTTGGTGGATTGTTGCGCCCTACCACTCTTGGTGCCGGAGTACAAACCCCCGATAGGCTGATGGGTACAAACTCCCAATAAGGTTGCTGGATCATCGCATCCTACCACTCTTGGTGTCAGAGTACAAACCCCCCGATAGGTTGATGGGTACAAACTCCTAACAAGGTTACCCGATGTGCAACCTCCAAGTAGCGCATGGTCACATTCCAACACTATATAGAGAATACCACATGCAAACATTCATTTCATCAATATTTCGTCATCATTTAGTCATTCAACTCATAAGATATGCATTGGATGTTCAATTCCTCAATAAATCATAACCAGACATTTTATCAAATACTTAGAAAGTTTGTAGTGCTAGTGTAAAACCATGCAATTCAAGAGTGAAATCATAGTTGAAAATTCAATGTAAAACTTTTAATAGACACGTGGTAACAAAATCTAGCAATTTACAACAAAACCCTTCACCAAATCTTATAATAGACCTTGGTTTCATAACTCAAAATATAGCAAAATGGTCACAATTTCATGAGCTTCAACATAGTATGCAGTGATTTTCATAATAAGATAGACCCAATTGTAAATCAACTTTAAATCATGTAAATTAGAGTAAAAAGAAGCTTAGGTATCATGGGCGAAAGGAACCCATGAAAGAAACCCAGATACCTTAGCTTTGGAGATGAACTCGACGAAGATTGGAGATGGATACTTGAAGTTTGAGAGGAAATCCTTAGATTCGGAGAGGGTTTTGAGACTTGAGTTTAGGAGATAAAATATTGGCTAAGTGCTTGAATGAGTATTGGGGAATGTTTATAATGATATGAGGGTGAAAAATGGCTAAGTATAAGTATTTTCTCATGTGGGAAGACTTACGCCCAAGATTTAAAAGTCTTGAATCGAAATTAAAATCTGGGCAGGAAAATCCGCCCCAAACGCAGATAACATTCTAGAAATTGTCACTTTAAAATTTGAAATTGTGAATCGTTTGCTCTAAAATCAGGGTTAGACCTTTTTCCCTTAATTTTGAGCCCCTGAACAAGAATATGAAGTCGAATTTTTGATATCATTCACGGATTTTGAGATATATAGAAATCACGATTCCAGGCACTTACGTGGTATATTTTCGGATATTTTTTGGGGTTGTTACAATATCTCTCCTTTGGGAATATTCATCCCCGAATGTCAAAGAAATATATATAAGAAACACAAACATGACAATTTCAGCCCGCATAGGGATGCAACAATGCACTTGAACATCATTTCAAAAATCCCATCATATGTGTAAAATTACCATGAACTTGTCAATATAAACATGAATGAATGCAATGACATAGGTGCTAAAACATAAGACTTGGAATCAACGAAGGACTTGACATGTTACATAAGCTTGGATAGAATGAAAGCGGTATGAATATTGCTCCTCCCTGCCCACTTCGGGTCCCCCAGAGATACTATCGAGTTGACGATTCTCCCAATGGTTTTTGACAAATACTACACCCTCACAAACCAACATTTACTCATATTCACCCAACTTCTCCAATGGACCTCTTCATAGGCCAACTCATCCCCCACAATGTAGAAAATCTCAAGAGTCCTACAACACTTGAATCACCAACACACCTCCTCAACCGTAGAAACATTAAGAGCCGAATGAACCATATCTTTATCAAAAGGTAATTCCTATTCGTATCCAACCTCACTAATCTTCCTTAACACTCTATGAAGGTTCAAAAACCATGAACTCAATTCCCTTCTTACCAATATAAACCACACCTTTTATGAGCAAATCCTTCAATTACCCCCAAATCATTAACCTTGAATTCTAGCTCTCCCCTTCTCACATTGGCTTGGGATTTGATGACTTTGGGTCGTTTCAAACCTTTCCTTAACCATCCTTACCCTCTCCATAGCACCATAATCAGTTCTAGACCCAATAGAGCTATCTCTCCCACATCAAACCACCAACCGATGGTCTACATCGTCTACCATAGAGAGCCTCAAAAGGGACCATACAAATGCTAGAATGATAGCTATTGTTATAGGCAAATTCAATCAATGGAAGATGATCATCCAAACTACTCTTGAACTCCAATACACAAGCCCTAAGCATATCCTCAAGTAATCTCACCAACTCATGAATGTACAACTTAGCATACTCTTCGACACCATAAATAGTCTTAACCGGTAAAAAGTGAACCAATTTCGTCATCCTATCAACCACAACCCAAATGGAATCAAAGTTCTCTTTAGTCTTGGGTAATCCAACCACAAAATCCATATTAATTTCCTCCTACTTCCAAGTAGTGATCTTTGCATCTTCGATTAGTCCACCCGACCTTTGATGCACCGTTTTGACTTATTGACAACTATGATGACCGGAAACCAATTTGGTAATGCCCTTCTTCATACCTCCCTACCAACACACATATCTCAATCACTAAACACTTGGTAGAATCGAGTGAATAGAATAAGAAGAGTTATGAGTTCGTCAAGGATCCTTTCCACCAAGGCATCAACACAAGGTACACACAACCTACCTTGGTACCTAAGGGCACCATCTCCCCCTTGGGAGAAAACCATCTTGCCCTCTTTCACCAAGGCCTTCGATTCTAACAAGGAGGGATCGACATCTTGCTTTGCTCTTACCTCATCAACCAATGAAAATTTAGAACCATCAACTACAAGAACACCACTATTGACAACATCCCTCAATCTAACCCCCAACCTGGTCAACCGATGCACCTCCCTAGCCACTTCTTCATCACCACCATCATCATGAGCTAGACTACCTATAGACACCAAACTCAAAGCATTCGCTACAGCATTAATCTTAGCGGGATGATAATGCACACTCATATCATAATCCTTAAGAAGTTCTAACTACCTACCTTGCCTCGAGATAAGATTCCTTTGGGTGAACACATATTAGAAACTCCAGTGGATGGTAAATACATCAACATGCACCCTTACAACCAATGATGTCAACTTTAAAGCAGATACCACGGCGGCCAACTCAAAGTCATAGATAAGATAATTCTTCTCATGCACCTCAAATTATCTAAAGTCATAAACTTCCACCTAACCGTCTTGCATCAACACACAACCCAAACCAATTCGGGCTACATCACATACACAACAACCTTTCCAGCCCCATCCAGTGGGGATAAGATAGGAGTGGAGACAACTTATCCTTCATTTGGGTCACTTGATCATGGGAGAAGCAATATAAAAGAACCCATTCATGTCCGACGGTAACCTGCTAAGCCCAAGAAACTCCTAATATCTAAGGGAGTTGAAGGTCTAGGCCAATTTCTAATCACACACATCTCCTTAGGATCAATCTTAATACTATCCTCCGACGCCACATGACCTAGGGAGGTAACCTCCCTTAATCACATTTCACACTTCACGTACTTAGCATACAACTCCTTTTACCCTAAGATTTGCAACACTACCACCCCCTCCCCCCCAAAAAAAGTAGTTCACAGGCTCTAAATAAATCTATACTTCATCACTAGAGACATAAGCATAACAAGGTAGGGACTAAAGAACCTATTCATGAAACCCATAAACATTGCTCGTGCATAAGCTAACCAAACAACTCCAACATGCTCAAAAGACTCACTCCTAATCCGAAAAGACACTTAGGGATATTACTTGTCCTCGTCATCACTTGGGAACAAAATCCAAACCAAAGATCAAACTTAAAGAAGTGACTAATCCATTATTGTTGACCAATTAGTTCGACCATTCATAACCATCATATTATGACCTTATGGGTTCTACAGTCAAAGTAGGCACAATATGCAAGTAGCCGAACCACCTCAACACCTCAAATTCAACAAACTATGTTCAAACAAAACCACAAGATAAGACTCTATGCAATAAGAACATGGGGCAACCCTTAGAGATCAATTATACCTTAAGACAAGAAACAAACTTATCCATTCACAACCACATTACAAGCCCCTCCTACTCAAGGATGGCCTCAATAGAGAATCAAAACTTAACTCTACGAGCCCTACATCAAGAAGGCACAACATACATGCAACTAATCTACCCAAGCATAATATCAAAATCTGCCACCCAAAACCCCCACAAGTTACAAGGCAAGACCTAATGCAATATGAACACAAAACAACACCAATGAACTTTCAAACAACAATAGGCTCACCAATGAGGTAGACACCAAAGAGAGTTCGGGACACATGAAACCAACTAGCAACCAAAAGAATAATGAAAGAAATAGTGGCACACCGGCCCATCAATGCACACATCAAAGCCAAAGGAAACTTCAACACATCGGTAGCAACATCAGGCACATCACCCCCTTATTGAGCTACTTGATCAACATGACCACATTTACACTTCCTTCGAATATATGGACAATCCACTAGCTTGTGACCCACTTTACTACATCCATAATAAGCATTGGTCTTCTTCAAGCATGGGCCACCATGGTACTTCTCACACCTTCGGCACTTGGAATTAGTCATCCCACCATCACCTCCCTTGCTCTTATTGCGGTCATGAGGACAATCCTTCGCCTCATGACCCAACCGTCTACAACCATAACAAGTGTCGGTATCTCTCAAGCATGGGCCATCATGATACCTAACACATTTTGGGCACCTAGCATAAGGCACCACGCTACCACCACCTTTGCATTTGGAACTTTGGAACTTACCCCCAACATAGGCCCTCTTAGCCTCACTACCCCTCCTCTTACCATTAGAAGTTTCGGGGTAACACTTGTTGATCGAGGTGAATTGCCAAATTTACTGCCACTATGGATACTCCCCATAGAGCATTGTGAATCTGCACATTAGTCATATCAACATCATGAGTAGCTTGAGACATATCCTGAAATATAATGGATAGATTAGCAATAAGCCCTAGGGGATCTAACTCTATCGCACAACATAGATCATGAAGAAGTGAAATATTTCCTAGAATACCTCATAGCCTGCCATTCATAGTCGTGGAATGCTTTACAACCATGAATAGAATTCTAATCGACGCGGTGTATTGAATGCCAATGATCCAACAGTCTAGTACTTTGATACCACCTTTGTCACGACCCAAGTCTAGGGCCTAGATGTGACTGGCGAATGGGAAACCCGAAGGAATATCAAACAAGCCTCATAGCATATCATTGCACATCCTTGGTCACTGAAGCAATAGAATACAACAAGAAATAGTAAATTGGGGACAACTGGGGCTAAGGGAACACTTTCATATCATGAACAACAAGAGTCGTTAGAGCCAAAACTTATAACATAGATACATAGCATGTCCAACAACACCTCTACTACATAGATAAGAAAGAGGGCCAAGACAAAGCAACCGGGCTCACCCTCATAGTCAATACATAAGTCAAAGAGAGAAAATCTTAATACATAGTAAGAGATCATAAGTAACGTCCCCAGAATGGAGTACTAACCAACAATCTTGATAGAAGATGTACTAGTCACGTGGAGGAGGAGGAGGATCAAGCGGTGCACTGGTTCCTACATGGTGACATTATGTATGCATAGAGTATGCGTTAGTACATTGAGTGTACTAAGTATGTGGGATGCAATGCAATAAGAGATAGACATCATAGCCAAGATGCATAGAAATAAACAATAGATAACATAGTAATAATATAAAAAGTATGATTACTTCTTAAGTAAAACATGCTTACATAGAATATAACATATGTGTAAGAAGAGACCATTAACTATTGGTGGATCGTCACACCCTACCACATTGGTAATTGAGGTATAAACCCCATCAATAGGTTGGTGGATTGTTGCACCCTACCACTCTTGGTGCCGGAGTACAAACCCTCAATAGGTTGATGGATACAAACCCCTAAAAAGGTTGGTGGATCACTACACCCTATATTGGTGCTGGAGTACAAATCTCCCGATAGGTTGATGGGTACAAACCCCCAACAAGATTACCCGGCGCGCAATCCCCAAGTAGAGCATGATCACATTCCAATACTATATAGAGAATACCATATACATATATTTATTTCATCAACATTTCATCGTCATTTAGTCATTCAACTCATAAGATATGTGTTGGACCTTCATTTCTTCAAGAAATCATAACCAAATATTTTTTCAAACACTTAGAAGGTATATAGTGCCAGTATAAAACCATGTAATTCAAGAGTGAAATAATACTAGAAAGTTAAATGTAAAACCTTCAATAGACACTTGGTAACACCCTCAAGCAATTTACATCAAAACCCTTCACCAAATCTTATAATAGATCTTGGTTTCATAACTCAAAACATAGCAAAATAGTCACAATGTCATGAGCTTCAATATAATGTGTAGTGATTTTCATAATAAGATAGACCCAATTGTAAATCAACTTTAAATCATGCAAATTAGAGTAAAAGGAAGCTTGGGTGTCATGGGTGAAAGGAACCTATGAAAGAAACCCACATACCTTAGTTTTGGAAATAAACTTGATGAAGATTAGAGATGAAAACTTGAAGCTTGAGAGGAAATCCTTGGATTCGGAGATTGACACTTGAGTTTAGGAGATAAAATATTGGCAAAGTATTTGAATGAGTATTGGGAAATGTTAGAATGATATGAGGGTGAAAATAGCTAAGTATATGTATTTTCTCGTGTAAGACTTATGCCCAAGACTTAAATGTCTTGAATCGAAATTAAAGATTGGGCAGCAAAATATGCCCCAAATGCGGATAACATTCTAGAAATCGTCACTTTAAAATTTGAAATTGTGAATCGTTAGCTGTAAAATCAGGGTTAGACCCTGTTCCCCCTAGTTTTGACTGCCTGAACAAGAATATAAAGTCAAATTTTTGATATCACGCACGGATTTTGAGATTTATGGAAATTACGATCAGGGCACTTTCGAAGCACATTTTTGGACACTTTTTGGGGTTGTTACAATACTTCTATACATACATTTTTATTTAGATATAATATAACTCATTCCTAGATAAATTATATAATTTTTTTAATTTGTGAAGTTTCGTTGATATAATTTTCTTAGTGACATTGATTTTGAGATTTTATTTTAATATAATTGAGATATCTGAATTATATATAATATGCTCTTTATTTTGATAATTTAATCATGATATTTTAAAATAAGTTTAGAATGTACTATGCTTATACTTCACGTAATTATATTTTGATTGACCAAATATATAAATTATCATTATATTATTTAAAGATATTTCATTGTATGACTAATGCTTATGAAGTAAGCATGATGTTATCAATATCTTTAATTTTTATTATGAACACTATCTATTAATTTTACAGACTCAAAATCTTTTTGCGCAACGCGCGAGTATGAATACAGTTTGTATAAAAAAAAGGTTAGGTACCATGGGTGAAAGGACCCAATGGTTAAAACCCACATATCTCAACATTGGAGATTTCTTTGATGAAGATTTGAATGAGAACTTGAAGCTTGAATGAATTCCTTAAAATCCGGAAGTGAGTTTGGGACACTTGAAATGGGGTGAAATATTTTGCTAAATGTTTGAGAGGGTTTTGGGAAATGTCCTGAATGATATAGGGTTGAAAAATGACTAAGTATAGGTGTTTTTACTCATAGGAAGGCTTAGGCCCAAGACCCAAAGCATTAGGCCGAAATAAGAAAAACTGAAAACAAAATACACTACTTCGCGAATTTGAAAAAAAATCAATTTTTTTTTACAGTTTCTCTAAAATCCGGTTCATATCCATTTCTCACTCAATTTTGCCCCCAATCATAAATATAGAGACAAATTTGGATATCATACATGGATTTTGAGATATATAGAAATTACGAATATGGAGATTTCTGAGGTACATTTTCGGACACTTTTTGGGGTGTTTCAAGTCCAATATTCAATAAATTACCAACATATTACATGTATAGGTATAATAATAGACAATACCCATAGGAAATTTGATCTTGAAACCATGAAATTTCATAAAAAAGAAGGGTTGGGCTCTATGGGTGAAAGTACCCATGGATGAAGACCCACATATCTAAAACTTGAAATTCTTGAAGGAAAAGTTGTGAAAGACTTGAGACTTGGCTTGGGTCATTGAAATCCAAAGTGTACTATTGAGATTCTTGAGATTGAATGAGGGATTTGATGATGTTCTTGAGAGGTTTTATGAGGAGTTCTTGAGAGTTTGAAGTTGCAAATTTGGCTAAATATAGAGGTTTTCACATTTAAATGGGTATTGAGTTATAACCCAAATTCCCTTGGACGAAGCTAGAAAAACAAGGAAAGAAAATGTACTGGTCCGCGCCCCAAGTGCGACGTGGACCAGACGCACAAGCCTCATTGAACTAAGGAGCGTCGCGACCTTTGCATGCAGGGACACTGGAAATGGTCCCCGTAATGAAAATTATTTTTCACTACAGATCTTCTTAAATTTGAGGGATACCCTTTTTCCATTCAATTTAGCCCCTTGACAAGAATATGAAGTCGAGTTTTTGAAATTATGCACTTAAACGACCCCAAAAAGTACCCAAAAATGTGCCTCGAAATGCCCAAAATTTTAATTTTCATATATCTCAAAATCCATTTGTTATTTAAAAATATAACTTCATATTATTGTTCAGGGGTCAAATTTAGGGAGAAAAGGGTCTAACCCCGATTTAGAGCAACCGAATCACAATTTCAAATTTTCAAAATTTTAATTTCTAGAGACGATCCGCGATAGACCGCGGACCTGTGTATTTTGTTGCCAGTAATTTTTATCTCGGTCCAAGGCTTTGGGGTCTTTGGCCTAAGTGTTCCCAACCGTAGTTTTACCTATACTTAGCCTTATTTCAATCTCATATGATCCTAAACATTCCCCAATACTCACTAAAAACACTAAGCCATATTTTTACTCCAAAATTCAAGTCCCAAACCCTCATCCGAAGCTAAGGTTCTCCTTCAAGGTTCTTCTTCAAGCTTCAAGTCTCCATCTCCAATCTTCACCAAGTTCATCTCTAAG
>JAABOM020061667.1:0-10836 GCA_011800125.2 Solanum clarkiae
CTTGTAAATATTTAGTTCCTTATTAGGCTAGTCTCATGCCTTAATTGAAGGCTTAGTTTTGTATATATTCTGACTTTACATATTGTGAATGGGCAAGGAAAACATTCCCCTTCTATCACTCCGTTACGTTTGCTTTTCGTCCTTTTTAACACAAATGTTTGGATTATGATGAAGTATAAATTAATTTTAAGGTGAGATTTACGAGTCTATGTATTGATCTGAAGTATTTGTTTCCGTTTCTGAATGGCAGTGCATAATCTGAATGTTTTCTTTGCTACTCTTGTTTCACTTCATATTTCATAATTGTTTTATACAATATTTTAGACTTCAATCTTC
Organism: Solanum clarkiae; assembly: GCA_011800125.2. NCBI lineage: Eukaryota > Viridiplantae > Streptophyta > Magnoliopsida > Solanales > Solanaceae > Solanum > Solanum clarkiae. The sequence continues at coordinate 337 of JAABOM020061667.1, forward strand.
AACATTAAAAATTAAAGAGTTCTCGATCCCTTTTTAATATATTTTAAAGATAAAAGTAAAATGACCTTCTTCACCTTTATTCAAAAGTAAGCATATTAGACTAGAACACAAATCTAAAAGAGTTTTTGATAACGCTCTTCTCATAACTTGTGAGGTAAAGTTGTCATTACAAAATGATGGGGCGGACTTGTTATCATCAATTTGATTTACATTAAAAATGTTTTAATGAAAAATTTAAAATATTCAAAAAGTTATTGAAAAATTAAAAGAGCTCTAGAATGAAAATTCTAAAGTGAGAAGTCTACAAGAACTTTGGATAATTTTATAAATAAGTTAATATGTAATTCTAGAATTATATCTCCACGAGATCTTTTCATTACTCTATAAAGCCTCATAAGTTGAAAAGTCAAAAAATGAGGTTTAAAAAAGGTTCTATGGGAAATCTCAGCTTTTTGACGCCAGTGTCTAAAGGAGGACCTATACGGGCCGTATAGGGCACACTTGGTCCAGCCCCTAGGAAGCCCCACTACCACAACTCTAAGGCAAGGGAGCACTGAGGGCCACACGACCCATGGTGGGTCAAACGGGTCGTGGTCCCTCCCATCCACCTTGCCCTTAGCCAAATTTTTTTAGACCTTGTGGCTGGGTTTGTCCCATGAACCTTCCCACGATCTATATGGCCCTGGATGGACTATATAGGGTCCAGTATAAGGACCCTCAACAATATTTAATAGAGGGTTATTATAGTCTTTTCCTAATCTATTCATAGTTGTACGTGAACATTTTTGGGACTAGGCGGCCTCCTAATGCTATTATTCATCCTCAATTCCCATATTAGATATTCTCTCTTTGAAAATACTCTCAAGGTTCTCTTCTTCTTCGAGTTAAGGACTCCATTGAAGATCTAGCAACTCCCCTCAGATTCAAGGCAATTCCTACCAACTTCTCATAGTTTCTTCACCAAGATATGTGGGTCATTATCCATGGATACTTTTTACCCATGGAGCCTGACTAACACTTTTTTTTTCCATCAAATTTCACCTGTATTCAAGGATTTTTATGATTTTACTTTCAATTGTACACATTATGATCTAAACTATGACCATCTACTCGATTATACATGAAATTATTGTAAATTGCATGAATTATATGAATTGGGATTTCATATTATTGCTTGCATGATCTTATTGTCAGTTATGGTTCTATCCCACATATATGTTGTTATCCCCTTTGTATTCAAATAGTACCAATAAAAAATAACAACATTACCCCAATGCCTCAAAGGCTCCCGCCCATTGCAGGGTAAGGGGGGTCGGATGTACGCAGCCTGACCCTTATGTTTAAAAACATAGCGCGACTATTTCCGGATGACCCATGATGAGCGTTGAAAGTTGCATTGACTAACTGCTACTTCACAATTGAAAGAAGCACAGACAGTTTAAAGAGTCATTTTGCTTTATTTCATCATACCCCAAAGCCAAAAAATAGTAAATCTTTGGCTCCATCCGAGATTGATGGAAAATATTCAAATAGTACCAGAAACAGTAAATAAAAAAAATAAAGTTATAAATTTATTTGAGTCGATAGAATTCACATTGTGTCCTTAAGGAATTTAATCCCCTCACTGTGTCTGAGATTATGGATTATTTTCTCTCATAATAAAATAGATAAACTATTACAAAAGTAGTGGTGTCTCAAACTTCATGAACTCAAAATATCAACAATGAATCACACGCAGAATCAATTTTGTATGTAGAAAAATGTACGCAGAAGAGGAGAAAAATCGATAATTGAAAAAGGCACTAAGACTATTTATAGCCAATGTTGGCGCGAATTCACCTGTTCAGAACAAACTCACCTATTCAGAATAGGCATGACATTCTTTGGAAAAGAAGATGTCTATTCTAAAAGAACTTTACACATGAAATTTGAAAGTTTTTTAAACTAATTAATTCTGTGACTGTTAAACTAATTAATTTCGAGAATTAACTTAATTAATAAATAATTTATAAATTAATTTAATTAATAAATAATTTATATATTAATCATAATTCACTAAAATTAATATCAAAAGAGAAAAATCTTGATATTAATTAAATAAATTTTGTCCAAAAAATTTATCAATCAATCACATCATTTGCCAAAGTCATAGCCATAGTCGTAATCTTAGTGGTAGTCGTAATCGAAGTCAAGTTGAGCAAACGATGAAGACAACGACGCAAAGGTCCTCTTTACTTGACTCTTTAAGAGTTAGAGGAGGTGTTTCCTAATATAAGGACAAAACTTTTTATTTATTCTACCAATGAGGTAGAAATGACTCTTTATTTTTCTATTTTGGTTCCCCACACATTTTGTTATTCTCTCAATCTTTATTTTCCAATTCACACCTTACTAGTTAAATTCAACAATCCTCCAATGAATGAGGAATGACTATTGTTTAAAATATATGCATGAAAAACTTGTGTGATCCGTAAATAAGGAATAATTGTATCTGGATACGTAAGTTTTCTCTTAAACTTTTCATAGTGAATATATATTAAATATACTCCCTCAATCGGTAAATTTGATGTCTTTGAACCATCAAACTTTGTCGTATACCTAGACCGCATAAGTCACACAACTAACCCTTTTTTAACAAGTTTTGCTTCTCATTATTTTGCTTATTTCAGCCATGAATACTTTCTGGTCCATAATGCATAGAGAATTGGCCTTATCGAATTCTCCTTGAAGCGGCTTACACTTTATGCTTACATCGGTGATTCTAAATATGTTATCTCGTAGACACACTATTTAATATACCCTGTATCAAACTTAGAAACCATTAAAAGGTCATATTACCTTATCCTTACTGCTAAAAATTATCTCATCATGAGAATGGACTATATAATATCTTTGACAATGTAAAACCATCATCAATGACTTTGTTTGATCTCCTTGAACCTAGATTTTGGGATCTTTAGTCTTCTAGGTAGAGTTACCACCATGATGTTTTGTATTCAGCCATAGTCTCATTCTCTTTGATGATCTCTCAATTCTCTCTCTAGTTACGCCTTTGTAAGTGGATCCGACATTATCCTTTGACTTTATATAGTCAATTGAGATAAATCCACTAGAGAGCAATTGTCTAATTGTATTGTGTCTTTATCGTATGTGATGAGACTTATCGTTCTACATATCACTCCCAACTCTTCTTATTGTCTCTTAGCTATCACAATGTATGGATATAGGAGTCATTGGTTGGGCCAAAATGAGATATCTTCTAAGGAATTCCGGAGCTATTAAGCTACTTCAACAGCCTTGTGTAAGTCTATCAACTCAGTCTCCATTGTAGATTGAGCTATATATGTTTGTTTGGATGATTTTCATCATATTGCTCCTCCACCAATAGTAAAAACTTATCCACTTGTAGACTTAGTTTTAGTTAACCTAGTAATCCAATTTACATCACTATATCCTTCAACAAATGTTGGACAGTTGTTATAACGCAAAGCAAAATTTTGAGTGTATTCTAAATACCCTAAAATTCGTTTCATTGCCATCTAATAATTTTAGTTGGGACTTCTTGTGTACCGACTCAATTTACTTAGAGCACAAACTATGCTTGGGAGTGTATAGTTCATGATGTACATCAAACTTCCCAACACTCTGGTGTAATCCAATTGAGACTAACTTTCACTTTTATTCTTAGCAATATCAAGATTTAAATCAATTGAAATTTTTACACTTTAGTAGTTAAGTACTTGAATTTTTCTAGTACCATTCGAATATAATAGGATTGAGATAATGCTAGACCTTGAGAAGTTTTTTGAATCTTAATTCTTAATATCAAGTCAACAACTCTTTGGTCTTTCATATCAAACTTACTAGCAAGCATATGCTTAGTAGTATTTATGTTAGCAATGTCATTACTCATCATTAAGATACCATCCACTTATAAGCAAATAATGACAATTTTATTTGGAGTGTTCTTAATGTAATCATATTTGTCATATTCATTAATTTTGAAATCATTTGACAACATTGTATGGTCAAATTTTGCATGCCTTTGGGTGCTTATTTTACTCCATACAATGACTTAATAAGCATGCACACATTTTTTCATTTATACGAACTATGAACCATTATGGTTGTTCCCTACAGATTTCTTCCTCCAAATCTTTATTTAAAAAGGCTATTTTGACATCTATTTGATAAAATTTAAGATCATACATCATGGATAACGCTATTAATGTTTGAATTGATGTGATTCTAGTTATCGGTGAGTGCATATCAAAGTAGTCAAGACCTTCACATTGTCTAAATTCTTTAACAACGAGCCTCTCTCTATATTTATCAATAGTGTCATCAACTTTCATTTTTCTTTTAAAAATCTCTTTGGACCCTAAGGGTTTATTTTTGGGAGGAAGATTAATCAATTCTTATGTATGATTATTCATTATAGATTCAATCTCACTGTTGACTGTCTCCTTTCAATATTGTGTTTCTAAAGTAGCCATAGCTTCTTTAAAGGTTCAAGGCTCATTTTCTAATAATAATCATACTAAATCTGATCCAAAGAAAGTAGATGTCCTTTGAAATTTGCTACGCCTTGAATTTTCCTCATTATGAGCACTCTTTTTTTCCTTGTTTCTTCTTGAGGTTATTTAGTTTTTTCATTAGATGATTCATATTCATTCTTATACGGGTATATTGTTTCAAAGATTTCAGCATGATCTAATTCAATTACCATATTAATATGAATGTCAAGATTTTTCTGATCTATACACTAGAAATTGATATGCTTTATATTCATATCATATCTTATAAACATATAATTAATTGTCTTTGGTCCTATTTTTGTCCTTTTAGGTCTAGGAATCTGGACCTTAGTCAAACACCCTCACACTTTTAAGTATTCAAGCTTGGGCTTTCTCCCTTTCTACTTTTCATATGGAATTAGATTGTGTTTTACTATAGAGAACTCGATTGAGTATTCGACTAGCCATAAGGATAGCTTTCCTCCATAGATTTTGGGGTAAATCAAAGCTAATTAACGTGACATTCATCATCTTCGTAAGTGTTCTATTTTTTTTCTGTAATTTCATTGGATTTTGGTGAGTAAGTGGCTGTTGCTTGATGAATAATGCCATATTTCAAACATATTTCTTTAAAAGGAGATTCATATTCGCCGCCTCTATCACTCTTTATTATTTTGATCTTTTCGTTAAGTTATGTTTCAACTTCACTTTTGTACTATTTGAATGCTTCAATTGCCTCATCTTTACTACTAAATAAATAAACATAGCAGTATTGCATACAATTGTCAATAAATATTATGAAATACTTTTTTCCATTGCAAGATGGTGTTGACTTCATTTCATAAATATTTGTGTGAATTAAGTCCAACGGATTTGAATTCCTTTCTACTGACTTATAAGGATGGTTAACATACTTAGATTCAACATAAACTTGACACTTTGACTATTTTTTTTTTAAAAAAATTGCAATGAATTCAAATTACTCATATTTTGCAAGGTTTTATAATTGACATGTCCTAAACGTGAATGTCATAGATCATTTGACTTAAGTAAGTAAAGAGAAGACTAAATGTTATTACTTTCAATAACTATTATATTCAGTTTGAAAAGACCCTCAGTAAGGTAGCTTTTTTCTACATACATGTCATTTTTACTAATTATAATTTTGTCTGAGATAAAAACATAGTTAAATTCATTCTTGATTAAGAGACTAGCAGACACTAAGTTCTTCCTTATTTCAGGAACATGACAAACTCTGTTTAGAGTCAAGACCTTGCCGGAAGTCATCTTTAAACATACATTTTCATAGTCTTCAACTTAGACTGTAGAAGAATTTCCCAGGTAAATAGTTTCATCAAGTACAGTAGAGTCATATGTTACAAAGACTTCTTTAACTTCACAAATATGTGAAGTGGCTCCAGAATCAAGTCACCACTCCTTAGGATTTCCTACTAAGTAGCATTGAGTTAATATAGCACATAGGTTCTCCATTTCTTCATTCTTTTCAATCATATTTTCTTAATTCCTTTTCTTCTGCTTCTTTGAAGAGCGACATTCAACTGCTTTATGTCCAACTTTCCATAGTTATAATAGTTGCCTTTAAACTTCTTTTTAGGAGGGTAGCCTTTTGGTCTAGACGGCTTCTTTATCTTTTTAACATTAACCCTTTTTCAATAATATTCACCCCTGACATTGTTAAAATTGTTTATGATGAGATCTTCAACAGTCACTTCCTTACATTTATGTTTTAAGTAGTTCTTGAAATTCTTTCAAAGTGGAGGTAACTTCTCAATAATAACAGCCACTTGAAAAACATCATTCACAACCAATCCTATATTAAAGACTATATGAGCATTAAGAACAAATTTAATATGTCCAAATCAGATATTAAGTAAAGCTATACCTTCTGCAAGGAGATCATGAATTATAACCTGCAACTCCTGAACTTGGGTAACAACAGTTTTACTATCTACCATCTTGTAGTCAAGGAACTTTTCTACAATGAATTTTTTCATTCCAACATCTTCAGTTTTAAACTTATTTTCCAAAGTATCCCAAAGTTCCTTAGAAGTCTTCATGTTACTGTACATATTGTACATATCATCTTGTAAGTCACTCAGAATGTAGTTCCCACATATAAAATCTAAGTGCTTCCAAGCTTCAGTCACTAAGAGTCATTCATCATCTGGAGTTCCTTCAAACAGTACATGAACATTCTCACTAATGAATCTCTGCAGACTTAGGTTAGTCAAGTAGAAGAACATCTTCTCCTGCCACCTTTTGAAATCGACACCGATAAAATTTTGCAGATTTTTCAACATGTGGAATAGCAGGTGCAACATTTGAACGATTTGTAGGAAATGTTGTTGCAGCATTTATTATTCCAACATTAACTTCACTTGGATTAGACATTGTTTCAATCACAAGAGACATACAATTTAGTATATAGAATACTAATCAATAAGATTAAATCTATATACTACTTATTTCTGTCATAAACAGACATAAGACTCAAATCTCAAAAGACATAGAAAATTCAGAAAAAAAAAACTTTAAATTCCTTAAGCTTGTTATCCCATTTGTATTCAAACAGCACTAGAAATAGTAAATAAAGAAAATAAAATTTTAAAGCTGTTTGAGTCCACATAATTCACTGTGTGTCTTTAAGAAACTTAATCCTCTCACTGTTACCCAAGGTTGTGGATTATTTTCTCCCAAGATTAAGAGCCCATTTGGATTAACTGAAAAAAGTGGCTTTTGAAAAAGTTCTTCAAAAGCACTTTATAAAGTACTGAAACTTATTTTTAAAATAAACAGTTTCGTGTTTGGATAAAAGTGTTTAATCTGAAAAAAAATTATTAATGTGTTTGGTACCAAAATGCTGTTAAACACTTTTTTGATCAAAATGTCTGAAATACCCTTAAACTGTTACACATTATAAAATGTTAATTATAACTCTAAATTTTTATTTCTAAATTAGAATTAATTTATTTTAATTCATCTTCAATATGAATTGATTATATTAATTTAGATGTCTAAGTTATTTTAATTTTTAAAATATATAATTTTAATAAAATACATGAAATATTTGAGTATTCTTTAAAAATATATTTGTATTAAGTAATGACTATATTTCTTCTTTATCATAAATAATTTATAAAAAATAATAAAATAAGGAGAATATAATTTAGAAGGAAAAAAAAAGAAAGAATGAGCAAGAAAAAGAAGAAAAAACGGAAGAAAAGAAAAAATAGGAAGAAGAAAAAGCAAAGAAAAAAAGAAAGAGCAAAATTTTTAAAAAAAAATGAAAGGAAAAATAGAAAAAAAAGTAGAGCAAAATAATATAGAAATTACAAGCAAACATTAGGGATAAAAAATTAAATTTGTTGGTCAAACACAAATGACTTTTAATCTAAAAAGAAAAAAATAGGGAAGAATCAACTTTTAACTTTTGACTTATTTTAAGTCATTTTAGAATTTGTCAAACGCTTTCAAAAGTTAAAAAGAGCTTAAAAACATGGTTGATCACCTTTTAAGCCCACCCAAACTCCCTCTAAATAGATAAATTATTATAAAAGTAGTGGTACTCAAACTTCTGTAATTATAGCAAAGTAAAAATATTGGCAACGAATCACACACAAATCAATTTTGTATGTAAGAAAATGAATACAAAAGAGGAGAAAATTTGATGATTGAAAAATGCAGAAAGACTCTTTATTTGTAGTCAACGTTAGGTGCGAATTCACCTGTTTTAAAGTCATCTGTTCAGAACAGGCATGACATCTTTGGAAAAGAGGATGTCTATTTTAATAGAATTTTACACGCGAAATTTGAAAGTCTGTTAAACTAATTAATTCCGGACTCAATCAATCATATCATTTGCCAAAACCAAAGTCGAGTGAGCGACGATGATGATGGCGCGAGGGGGTCCCTTTTACTTGACTCTGTAAGAGCCGGATGAAGTGTTTCCTAATATAAGGACAAAACTTTTCCTCTATTCTACTAATGAGGGAGAAATGACTTTTCATTTTTCCTTTACTTGGTTTCCCTCACATTTCTTTATTCTCCAATCTTTATTTCCAATTCACACCTTACTACTTAAAGCCAACTTGTATGATCTACTACTTATTTTGCATGATATTTCCTATGGTTTATTAGTGCATTTATCTCTCATTACTTACTCTTGTACTTACTCATTCACTCACTTATGCACTTTATTTGATCATTTGCACTATATGGTTATTGTTACATTACATGTCTACATATTTAGTACATTCAAATGTACTAACACATACTTTTTACTTACATTATCTCAAAATGTAGGGATAAATGACTATCCCCCTTCTCATCTCCGTGGTTAGATTCACCTTGTTATTGAAAGACTGTTGGTGAGTCCTCATGCTCTGAAGACAAACCTTTTACTGTTTAGCTTTATTTCATGTGTTTAAGTTACTTTGAGACCATAACTTGTTTTTGCTTTCTTCAAGGGTGAGTTAGTAACATATTTTGACCCTTGCTTAGTCTAGTATGTGAATATATTGTTGGACATGATGTATGGGATCTATGTGGACTAGTACCTTATCTACCTTTAGCTTTAGTTCTTTAGTACTTCACTCTAGTTTTCTGTTCTATAATTCTTATTCACCTCCTATATTTGCTTATAAGTTTGCTAGGAGGTCTGTTTAGAATTTCCTCGAGAATCTCATTCGACATGTCAAGCTTAGTCCAACTTGAATCGTGACAAATTTATAAAAGAGATGATCATTTGAGATACAATTGTGCTCAAGAAGTGAGAGCAAAAGTGAAAAAATAGAAAATTTGATTAAGTAAAAGAAAATTTTTATTAGAAAATATTATAAGATCAAAGGTGATCTTTAATTTGCAATAGTAATTTCAAAATTATGAACAATCAGTTATGACTGGAAAGAATACCTAACATTACTCATAAGTTTCGACTGATTATAGAAAAGTTGGAATTTTTAAAGTATCAATAGTATAATTAAATATTTATATAATAATATTGTTCATTCAGATATATTTTGATTGTAATAGAAAAATGTTATTATAATTTATAGTACAAAACACGTAATATAGCATAATATGAACACTTAATTATAAAGAACTATGATTTTTCTAATGAAATATTATCATAAAGAATGTTTGATTGTATTTTTAGAATATAAGGGATGGAAAATAAATTGCTGCCTAAAAATTCTCTTAGAAAATACATATAAATTTCACTTAGTATTTTACATTACGTTACAACTTCTATTATGTATATTAATAAGACAGTAAAAGAGAAGAGCTTTTGGTTGTCACTCTGCGGGCTTCCACAACTAAAATAAAGCTTCTATGCCTCACGCTTGCACCAATGCTGTAGTAAAAAGGTTTTTCACATTATTTTTTTTGTTTTAATTTATTTATATAAATTTTTTTAGTTATATTATGTATTTAAAAATTTTAGGAAATAGCCTCTCTACTTCTATGAGGTAGCGGTAAGGTCTGCGTACGATCGACCCTCCCCAGACTCCACTAGTGGAATTATACTGGGTATGTTGTTGTTGTATGTATTTAAAAATTATAAAAAGTAGTTAAAAATCACAGTAGTTAAGAATATATACATTTATTTTTAATTTTTGGCCAACTCAAAGTTCCTCTAATTTGAACTTTTGTAATTTATATTTTTCCTTATAACTCTAATTATCAAAATTTTCTCCATTTTTCTATATCTTATCTAATTAGGAAATCCTAATTCATAAATAGGTTACCAAAATATCTTTAAATGATGTATTAATAAATCATATATCTTGATATTCATGTTAAAATTAAATGTTTGCTATTAGACGAATTCAATTTTACAAAAATCATGGATACAATACCTCCATGAGCATTAGCTTTTCAAAAGAAATAATTTATTTAGTTTTTAAAATATGATAGTTGTTTTTTTTTTTTTTTTTTTTTTTTTTTTTTTTTTTTTTTTGTT
>JAABOM020061668.1:0-10835 GCA_011800125.2 Solanum clarkiae
ACTAGTGGGTCATGGGCATATGAGTGATATTTGGGATACGCGGTATGTTGTATAGTTTTGATACTCGATCAGGCGGCAAGACCGCATTATGTATGTATGACATGTTTATTAGGCGGCAGGACCGCAGCGGTGACCTTGTTGGCCCGCATTTATATTTATGTACATTTGTATTATTTTCTGGGAAGCTGTTGGATCTTAATTTGCAGGTGAGATTAGTCAGTAAAACAGAGGAAACTCTGCCGAAATTTCGATAGGTTTCTAGAATGGTTAAAGTGGGAAGTTCGGGTTAGTATGTGTCTAAGTGCCCAATCGGCACTGGTTACGAACCCTAGGTTGGGTCGTGACAGACTTGATCATTTTTTTTCCTTTGTATTATTTCTCTGAACTTTTTAATTCAAAAAATAAATTCAAATCATAAAAATAGAATAACTATTATATGTTAGAGAAAATTCAAAGGTTATTTCAATTTTTCATCATTCGGTGATTACAATTTTTTGTCACTAAATGAAAAATCCAAAGTATTTTCATACGCTTCAAATCATTCAAATTTTGAAGGGAAAAAATGACTTGGCCAACTATGTAATGAAGTAAGCAACTCAATAAGCTCCTTCAAGTGACTTTATGATTTTTTTATCAAGTTGTTTTTTCCAAAAAAATGATTCATTTCTTATAAAATCAAAGTTTTATGCTTATCTCAAATGAAATTTTCTAAGTAGAAATTATAGTAGTTACAAATTCTTCCTCTCTCTATCTTTTTTTAAAGATAGATTCTCAATTTACTTGTAACAACATTAATATGCATACAAGACAGTCATAATCAAAATCTTAATGCATTAAAATTTTCAATAGAGAAAGACCTAAATGTCCCTAAACTATTTGAATTGGTATAAAATTACCCCCATCCATTTTTCAACCCTCAAATATCAATGACGCCAACCTTGTGGCTCAAAAATATCCTTATATCTAACAATCCATATTCATAAGGTGGACGGAGGAAAATATTGTACCAAAGTCTCATAGTTTAAGAGCCTTTTAGGCCTTTCATTAAAATAATTTAAAATAATTTAATATATGGTCTTATATGATTGACCTACTTTTGAGTTCTATAACAAATTAAAATAGAAAAGGGTTAATTCTACAATTTCTACACTGATTCCCCCACCCCTTTCAACCTTATCTTTAATAACTCATCTTAAGATAAGAAGTCCAACATCGTTAAAATATAGAAGAGATGTTGGGTATATAAGTAAACAAGTCTTACCTATTTGTGACATGTTTTATAGCCGATCCAGTAAGAGACATATTGGATATATAAGTAAAAAAATCCTTACCTACTAGTGACGCATTTTAAAGTTGTATGTGGCTAGGTCCAAAGTGGACAATATCACTAGTGAGCTGAGTCGTTACACAATTTACCCCTACCTCCTCTCTCTTCCACTTTATTTTTTTTCTTTGATCTTGTTCATCATACTTTTTTAAATAAACAAATGAACTTAAACAAGGAAGAAAAAAAGGAGGAAAATAATGATGATATTCACATAAGAATAATTCTTCTCATTTATTGTTCAAAGAATATAATGATATAAATAATAAAGAATACTAACAAATTATGATAACTAGTGTCTCCCCCCCCCCCCCCCAAAAAAAAACTATGGTAACTAGGTAATCAAATCTCTAAAGATCAGCTAGACTACCATATATGCAATATTGCATATCTTTGAAGATTGTGTAACAATAAAGTTGATTTATTCTTTTGATTTGGAATCTGATTGGATAGGATTATGCTTAACACATATCTATAAAGATTCTATAATCTATCCTTTTGATTTAGAATCTGATTAGATAGGATTATCCTTAACACTCACCCATAAAATTGAGGATCCATTCAAGAAACCAATTTTGGACCTGTTGAGTTGAAACTATTTCTTAGACAAAGGCTTCGTAAGAAGGTCAGCAACCTAATCATTTGAAGAGATGTGAGATATTCGTAGAGCATCTTTTTGAACCAAATCTCTAACAAATTGGATGTCAATTTCAAGGTGCTTTATTTTGGAGCAAAGAACCGGATTTTGACATGTGTATATGATAGAGATATTATCATAGTCTATGGTGAGAGGTGGAACTGAATAATCAAGCTCAAGAAGAAGAGATTTAACCCATTGAACCTCGGCAGCTATTGCATCAACGACTCTATATTCAGCTTTAGTGGATGATTTAGCAATTGTCGTCTATTTTGTAGGACTCCAACTAGTTGGAATATGACCAAAATATGAAAAGAACCAGAAGTTGATCTTCTATCTGATGGATCACGCCCCAATCGGCATAAGAGAAAGCATAAAACTTCAAAGGAGATTGTAGACTAATATGGAGACCAAAATCAATGGTAGATTTCAGATATCTTAGCAGACTCTTAAGATCCAACCTATGATGATGATTAGGACAATGCATGAACTGGGAGAGTTTGTTGAAAGTAAAAACATAATATCATGCCTCATAAGTTTTAGATATTACAAACTCCCAATCAGTTGGCGATAATAGGATGGGTTTAAAGGCTTCTTTGATGCATCGTGACTTGAGTAAAGAATGTGCAGTAGTAATTGGGGTAGACACTTCTTTTGCACCCTCCCTGTTTGCATGCTGAAGAATCTTTCTGACATAATGATATTTAGAAAGAAAGATGCCTTATGAGGTTTTAAGAACATCAACACCAAGAAAGAGACAACTCATAGGGATCCTTTAACACAAACTGGGTCCAAGGGCTTGAATAAACTGGTTGATGAAGGAGGAATTGTTACCTGTAACAATGAGATCATCAACATATACCAAGAAATAACAGCATGTGGTGTCTTGATGATATATGAAAAGAGAGTGATCACTTTGTGATTGCCAAAAGCCAAACTTCAAGGTAAATGATCGTAGTGCTTGGTACCAGGCCCTTGGGGCTTGCTTGATTCTATAAAGAGCCTTGACTAATTTACAGACATGGTGTTGTTTGGTTGGATCAGCGAATCTCAGTTTTTGTTTCATCAACACATGTTCTTCTAATGGACCACGTAAGAAGATATTATTCACATCCAGTTGAATTAATGGCCACGAATGTGTAATAGTTAAAGTGAGAACCACAAGAACTGGCTTAACTACTAGGCTGAATGCCTCACCAAAATCAATTTCAGGTCATTGTTTGTACCCCTTTCCAACCAACCGATCCTTGTATTTTTGAAGTGAACTATTTGCATTCCTTTTGCCTCTAAAAATCCTCTTACAACCAATGACATTTTATTGAGAATCTGGAGGGAAAAGAATTCAAGTAACATTTTAAATTAATGCATTGAATTCATCAGACATAGTAGAGCACCACGTAGAATGTGCCAGAGCTTGTCCAATTGTTGTTTGTTCTAATACATCTGATAAGGGATATTTGGTAACATGGTGAACAGATTTAGGTTTATAAATCTTATTCTTGGAACAAGTGAACATAGGATGAGTGTTTGACAGTAAAGAGGAAGGATGTTATTTTGTTTGGAGTAAAAGCATTGGTGTTTATAATTGAAGGAGAAGGATCACAAGGTAATGATAATTGTTCAACAGAAGGACTAGAGATGAGGATGGAGTAGGAAAGAAATTAGACCAGAATAGGATTATGGTATGAGAAGATTCAGTCGAAGAGATATCGTACCAATTTGTATTGGACTGAGAATTTGAAAGATGAGTTCGATATGGAAAAACATTTTCAAGAAAGATCACATGATGTGAGGTAATGTAGCTCTTTGACTTAAGATCATAACTAACATATGCACACTGATGCAAAGAGTAACCAAGAAAGATACAGGGGACAGAATTGAGATCGAATTTTGGACTTGGTATAAGGACAAAAACAAGGATAACAGAGGCAAACAAAGACATGTCAAAATTGATAATTGGGAGAATGATTAAACAACTTTTGATAGGGAGAAGAAAATTGGAGAAGTGATGTGAGAAGATGATTAATGAGGTAAGAGGTTGTTTTGAATGCAAAAGACCAAAAGAAGAGTGCAGGGAAGCTATTTGCAGTAACATAAGGCCAGTTTCAACTAGGTGATGATGGCGATGTTCTGCGGCCCCATTGTGTTGTGGGGGTGTGAGGTGATGTTTACAGATGGTTTATTCCACAAGATTGAAAATATTTTTTGAGTGCAACATATTCTTCACTCTTATCAGTGTAAATTGATTTTATTTTGACATTAAATATATTTTCGACAAGTTTTTGAAATGGTGGAAAAATGGAATACACATCTGATTTAGCTTTTAAAGAGAAGAACCTGATACATTTTGTGTAATAGTCCACAAAGATTATATAACATCGAAACCCATCAATTGATTGCATAGGGGCAGGACCCCATAAATCAGAATATAATAGCTCAAGAGGTCTATTATTTGTTAGAGAAGAAACACCAAAAGATTGACGATAACTTTTATTGCATTGGCAAGGATCACAAAAGGATGATTTAATAGAAGATGTTGGTAATTAAAACTTGGACAAAATGAAATTAAAGATCCTAGCAGTAGGATGGCCAAGAGATGCCAAGATTCTAATGAAAGCCGAATACTGATGGAGACAAGTTTATTTGAAATTGCAACGGACAAAAACTTGTACAAAGAGATTATATGACTGCCTATAGAGTTTAAGAGATTTCCTATTTTCGAGTGAAAATGGGAGTTTATTGCTATGGACTTCCTGATGGGATTATCTCGGGCTTTGAGAGGTATTGACTGCATTTGGGTCATCATTATCCATTGACCAAGTTAACCTATTTCCTCCTAGTTTTGTCTTCTTAAGTGTAGAATGATCCATGTTTACATTTAAGAGATAGTTCATCTTCCTGGGATGTTGATTTCTATTATTTTAGTCCGAGGGACTCATTTTACATCCAATTTCTGGAGGAATTTCTAGAGAATGTTATGTACTCAGGTTGATATCAACAATACTTTTTAACCCACAAACTGATGGCCAGTCATAACCTACAATTAGGTCCTTGAGGACATGTTGCGGGTGAGTGGGATCAGTTTTTTCTTGGCAGAGTTCTTATATAATAATAGTTATTGCTTAAATATTTAGATGACCCTATTTAAGACCTTATATGGTAGGTGTCGTCGCTCTCCAATTGGTTAGTTTAAGTACTTAAAGCCTAGGCCATACAGTAAAAATTTGCTTTAGGAAACTCTAGCTAGAGTCTAGGTGATTCATGATAGACTGGAGATAGCTTAACGAAGGCACTACTGTTATGTTGACCATGGGCACTGTCCTTTGTTCTTTGCTCTTGGTGATCAGGTATTATATTACTATAGGTTTCTCCCTTGAAGGACGCGATGATATTTGAGAGGTGGGGAAAGCTTAGCTCTAGGTATATAGGGGCATTTGAGATCCTAATGGGAGTTAGTGATATTGCTTATGAGTTGGCACTCCCTCCTATATTTTTAACCATCCATCTAGTTTTCATTTCTTGATGTTCTGTCAATACATTTAAGACGAGTCTCATGTACTCTAGTATGATTCAATTTAATTGGATGACTCCCTTACCTTTGTTGAGGAGCCAATTTTCATTTTAGTTAGAGATGTCAGACAAACAACTTCATCCCTAGAGCCATTTATGTTGTTAAAGTCTGTTTGAGGCATCATCTA
Source organism: Solanum clarkiae (assembly GCA_011800125.2). Classification (NCBI taxonomy): domain Eukaryota; kingdom Viridiplantae; phylum Streptophyta; class Magnoliopsida; order Solanales; family Solanaceae; genus Solanum; species Solanum clarkiae. The sequence goes on from JAABOM020061668.1 coordinate 5,660, forward strand.
GTTGAGGAGTTAATTGGGAGACTGAGCGAAAGATGCAAGAGCAGTACCCCAACTTATTTTTTTCCTCAAGTATATATCTTTATCTTTATTTTCATAGATGAAAGTTCTTTTAGTTGTGGATATCATAATGAATCTCCATATCATTTTTTCTGCTACTATTTCCTTTTCGTCGATTAGAATTTTTTCATAGTGATCCAGGTCATTTATGACTTATTGACACTCATAGCTTGATCGCCTAGTTTTCATTTAGATTTTGTGTAGCTTTTCATGTTTTGAGACTTTTATAACTTTGCAAGTTGGATTAGTCCAAAAATGTAGATAAACATCTTTAAAATAAAATTTTGATATTTTCATCAGTTCCAGAATAGTCATTTTAAGCTAGAGGCATGGTTGGCTTGAGTTCTGAGACATTCGGTGCGAGTTTAGACTCTTTAGCATTTTATCTTTTGAAAATTAGCCTAAGATTGATCTTGGTTAACATTCTTGGAAATCATGTCAAATGAAAATTTTATCAATTTAATGGGGTAGCATAGTTTTTTCTACGCACGGAGTTTCGAATGAATCCCGAGCACCTGTCAAAGTTTTGAAATTTGCCGAATCCAGCTGAATTGCGTCATTTGGTGCAACGGTATTTTGTTCCCCACGTTCCCAGAGTTCAGCTTTGATGTTTCTTACGTTCACGAAGGCTTAGTGGCCTGGTTTCTTCTCAGCGTTTGTGAGGTTTGCCTTCCCCTCCTTCATATTCATGAGCTTTTGTAACCGCGTTTGTGGAGTAAAATTTCTTCTGGTCCTTTAATTAAAAATGGACAAACGCCATCAGTTTAGGTCCAGGACTCCAAGACGCAATTTCTTCTTCAATAAAGATTCATTTTTAGTGATTCAAAGTTTCAGGTGTCCGAAATCGACGTGGTTATGTGTTGGGGTGATTGAAAAGTTTGGGGAGGCCTATTTTGAGGTAAATTTTGTGAAATAACTGCTGCCATACTTGTGTTTTTAGCTTGATTTGTGAAATCATTGCATGAACTGATTTTTGTTATTTTCGATCCCCGAATCGTATTTCATTTTGGAACATAAGTTTGGAAAACTATTTAGGACCTTTTTATAGAGTTAATTCGAAAATTTTTTATGCGGGTTTCGTTTTTCATTTTTAGGCTTCAAAATTGGTTTGTCTTTGAAGTATGTGCTTTTAGTGCCAAAATGATTGTATTGATGTTATTATTCTATTTTTAATAGTGTGGCAGTGTTGCAAGGCTGTTCAGAAAAGAAAAGCTCCAGTATTATGATTTATAGCATGTATGATCAGCCTACAAATAGGCCGGATACCATTTCCCATTCCTTAGACTGAGCTTGAATATGAAAGCTTTTGTTGATTAGTTGGAATTGGGGCAGGTAGTTACTGGGTTATGCTTAGATTCTTAGAAAACATCTTTTAGGTTCATTTTGGGCTAATTTGGCTACTTGTGAACCTGCTACTTCTTATTGTTGATCCTCCATACCTTGTGTTATGTTGAATACTTGGTTACTTATCATTTAAAACATGTTGGCCTTAGTTTAGGATGACTAGTGCTTGCTTTAATTACCCCAAACTCATTTAGATCCTTGTAGGCTGATGTAGCAAACTCAAGTCTAACAGTTTGATCATTAACTGGACAAGAACCTTACTCTAATGATATCATGTCCATAATTCCTAGACTCTGCAACCTAATAAGTTACAACGACAACACTGAGTATATATTATTCTGCAACTTGAGTTTTGCTTTCAATTTCGGCAGATAGTTGAATCAAATAATTAGATGGTACCGTATCCTATGGTGGCCTGAGACTACAGTTTGACTTGAATACCTTTAACAACCCCCTATCAATACTTTCAGTGAGCATCCAAATTTGAGGTCAACCCTCATCCCCTAGATACCCTCAGTGAGCATCCAGATTTAAGCTCTAGCCTTGTCCCCTAGATAATCTTGGCGAGAATTTAGATTTGAAATCGAGCCTCGTCCCCTAGTGTAATGACCCTTCAGGTCATTTTATCTGCTCCTTGCTCTTTTCAGTGTTTAGAGCTTTCTTGTAGCGATGCTAGGTCATTTGTCACTTGTTGTCACTAATAGGTCAATTTCCTAGTCATTCTTTGGTTTACATACCACTTTTCGTGTTTTGGAGTTATTAGAATTTGAACGATTGACTTCGATCAAAATCCTAAGAAGATGGCCTTTTAATGGAATGTTGATAGTTTTATTGTAATGACATTGCCAATCATTCTTGAGTTTATATGTGAGAATTACTATTTTCCCTTTCATAAGTTGCCTTGGCCCTATTTTGAACTATTTGTGTTGTTGGAACTAAGATCTTGTGTTTTAGTATTTTTGGAAGCTTAAGTTATTGAAAAAGTGAGTTTTTATACCATTCTAAGTTTGGGGTGTCGGAATAGAAATTTGTTGATTTCATTAGCTCGAAAACGTCGAATTTGGTCTAAGAGAAGTGGCGAAACTGAATTTGAAGTTAAAACGGAGATTTTGGACCCAAAGTGACATTTTCAGTTATGTCAGAGCCTAAGTTTGACTTTAGTCAACATTCAAAACTTGGATCGAATTCTGATAGTTCCAGTGATTCTGAATGGAGAAACTAACGCTAGAAATGATATCGTCATAATTTTTGGAGTTTTTGAGGGCAATTTTGGTATTTTTAGTTTTGACTAGTTTTAACGAGCTTTATCGGTAATTGGGTCGAGAGACCTCGGAATCAGATTCTAATAATTCCCTTGAGTTTGGATCGCCATTTTTGATAAGGATACATGTTTGGTTGTGTGAATTGGGATCTGAATGAACCTCGAGGGTCCGTTCCGATTTGGAGATTGTAGTTAGTTTCTGAAATCTAGTGCATCACAATCCTTCTTCGCATTCCGGAGAGTCATTCTCATTGACCTCCACACTCATCGAGGTAATTCCGGAACACTCCCATTGATCCATGTTTGTGGATGTGGGGCCGCGTTCATGGAGCCTGAACAGTTTTAAATCGTGAAAAATACCATTTTCATCATTTTCAAAAATTTCAGGCTTTTTTGGGCTATTTTTGACAAGGATTTTTGTGGAAAACTTTTGGGTAAATGTTTCTATCTTCAAATTAATTAATTTCCATTACTTTTCTCTTGATTTTGTCTTGAATTTCATGATTTTGAATGTCTAAAATTGGGTTTTTCATGTCTTCGATTTTGAAACTTAATTGTTATTTTCTCCTTCAATTGGAGCTCAACTTTCATGGGGTTTTCACACACAAACTCCTTTTTCTCTTAAAGAATCATTATTTCTAGTCAATTTTTAGACTCGTGAACCTCATAATTTAGCCTTAATTTTGAGCATTTTACTCTTGGATCTAATTAGTGTCAATATGAGTATCAAAATTTATTTCTTGATGCTTATTATCTATTCTTGATAGTGGTTGATTGATTTGAGCTCTTTTTTGAGGCATTGATTGTCTGGAGGCTTAGTTCGAGTGTAGTTTCAACATCGAGGTAGGTTCGACTAACTTTTTTGAGACCGAATTTGAGTTATTGAATATATTTGTGTGATAATTGTAAGATATGGATTATTTCACGAGTAATTGGATTGATATGATAGTATTTTGACAAAAATGTGATATCGGCTATATAGAAATTGGAGTAAATTGTGAATTTGTTAACAAATTGAGATGTATCTTGCATATTCGAGATTCTTTTGGATGTTGTTGTGATAATATGAGACTTGTGATATTATTTGGGAAACTTTGTTGTAATTGATGGTATTTGAGAGACTTTCAGGGAATCATGTGCATATTGCATCTTTTTTATGTAGACCTTAGTTCGAGCCACCCTCAGTACACGTACGGTCATCTGTAGCTGCTTCGAATCGTGGTAAGCTCCTAGCATTCAGATTTTTACTGCTTTTCCCTCTTCACTATCTAAAGTTATTTTGTTATCAGACTTTTATTGTACTTACTATATTTATTAGCTTTTGGTACTTAGTAGCTCTTGTATATGGTGCAAGTTCTGGGATTCAGATCTAGTGTTAGTTTGTCTTTTGGTTACTTCGGACATTTAGTATTTTTTTATATCGTATTACATATCTACTCTTTTGTCCATATTTATTGGATATTTTATTCCATCTTCCTAATATTATCTATATTGTATAATCGGTTTTAAATTAAATTTGAAATCTTGGATTGGCTTGCCTACTTGGAGGTTATAGTAGGCACCCTTATGATCCAAAATTTGGGTTATGGCAAAAATGTTAGGACCCGTAATTTAACGTAAACCCCGAACGTCCTTAATCAGATCAAATTAATTAAATTATGGGACCAATTATGAAATTTTCCTAACTTGGGTCTTTAAGATTATTTTGGTGGGGTCTTGGAGGGGTGTAAACCCCTCATTGGTCCAAATGTTTCTTAGTGTAGATAGACATGTATATACATCATCTTGTACAAGATCAACATTCAACACTTAGCCAAAAATCTCAACAAACAAACAAAAGAAAACCAAGAACACCCAAGAACAAGTCTCGGGTTTGCTACAGTGAAAAAAAATTGCTTTTTTTTCCGGTTTTCGATTATTTGACGCTTCAAGCTCGGTATATTGAATGCCCTGAGTAGCGTAAAGGTGTTGGTTGGTCGGAAAAACGCGCGATTAAGCGGTTACGAAGAAACTAAAGTTTGAAAGGGGTTGAAAGGTAAGTGAAGTTTTGGTCTTTTTTTGATTCAATTAAATGGTGTTAACATGTTAGAAATATGTTATTATGAAGGAAAACACAAAAAACGGATTGTTTAATAGCCGGATTGTGAATTCCAAATTTAGGATGTAAATTGAAGAAAATTCTCATATGTGTGGATGTTGGTTTCCTTGATATGTAATTATGTTCATGGCTATAAAAAATGTGTTTATGGGAGGAAATAAGTGCTAGGAACCATACATAGGTTTATGTTCAGGTTGATTGGGAATTGAAATCCCGTAAGGGTATAGAATTGAGTTTTTAGCATCGGGAGTTGTATTGTATATTGTAGTAGCGTCATATGATTGTTTGAAGTGTGTAGCATGAATGGAATGTGACATTTATGGGCTGACTTAAGGGCTTCCCTGTTTTGGTTATTGACGTTAAGTCTCCGTTTTGTGATTTGTTCGGTGGTTATGGTATTGAAAATATTGTTTTGG
>JAABOM020061669.1:0-10834 GCA_011800125.2 Solanum clarkiae
TAAATGTTGAAAGTTTCTTGAGAGGGCAAGAGAAAATTGGAATAATTGATATATTTTGGCAATTGAATATCTCAATCATATTTCAATTTCGATCATGAAAAAATAGACATTTTAAAAGTTTCATGTGATCTATCCAAATTATATATTTTAAAAATTAAAAATAAATTATGTATACATAATTTACTTAAATAATAAGTTTATATTGATATTGAATCAAAATTTTACTTTATTTTATTCTTTTAGACAGAAAAATCATAAAGTAATTAGTTTTTATAATGTTAACAACTTAAAGGGCATTTCAGATATTTTTTATTAAAAAACTGTTAACAGCACTTGTATGCCAAACACATCAACGACCTTTTTTCAGCTACAACACTTTTATTCAAATACGTAACTGCTTATTTTTCAAATAAATTTCATTACTTCAAAAAGTACTTCTACAATACTTTTTTAAAGTAATTTTTTGCAGCTAAGCCAAACAGACTCTTAATAGTAATTAGTAAATTGTTATATTAGTACATGAAACATTTTTTCCCACTAACTCTTTATTATGTAAATGTAATAACTCTCACTAATTATGTTCATTATGCTTTTTACACCTACATTTCATCCATGATCTCAAATGGGTTAATGGCATTATTATGACAACTCTTTTTGTTCCTTAATCCTATGGTATAAATAGTGACATTTGACACAACATTATACACACTTAAAACATTTGAAAAAAAAAAAAGAAGAGAAAATCTCTATGCTCTTTTCTTTTGTCTCCTTTTATTGTTTTGTGTAATGTTTCCATTTTCAGGGCGGCTCTAGAGCATTAGGGGCCTAAAGCTAAGTTTTATTAAGAGTCTTCAAATTAAATTGGGACATAAAATTTTTGATTTTTGAAAATAAAATTTATATATTTAAAAAACTATATTAAAAATACTAGAAGTCATAATAGTAAACAACTTTAAATATATATATATATATATATGATTGTCATCCTAAAAAGAAAAAAAGAAAAAAAAGCTAACTAAAACACATAATTGAAATGAATAAAGGAGTATTATTAATTAACAATAAATGAATATCAATCACATTTTCTAGATAATTCTTCTTTTTTAAAAAAAAAACAATAAAGATCTGCTATTTTTTACCGTAACTTTACAAAAACATAATAGAACTTTCCTTATTAATTTATTTTTTTTAAAAAAAACAATTTAACTTTAAAAATAAATTTTTATTTTTTAAAAAATAATTTAACTTTAAACTTCATTTTTGCAATAAAATGATTTATAACCACTCAAATATTTATAACTTAATTTAGATCACAATTCCATCATATAAACTTAGATGAAAAAAAGAAGGCCTTAAAAATTTGGGGGCCTCAAGCGCTTGCTTCACTTGGTTGGCCTTTGAGCCGACACTGTCCGTTTCATGTGAAGACTAAGACGAATCTTTTAAACTTCTTTATGAATACAATTATTTTACTTTCTTGGTGGAAGAAGAAAGGTGAATGACTTTGATCTTCTAAAAGGAGACATTATTCTACGTACAAAAAATAATAAAATATTCTTTTTATTACACTTTTTCTGTTAATCTTTGAATGTAAAATAAGGGATCATGCATAAGAATATAAGATCATGATAAAAAATATACTTGTGTGATGTAATTTATAATTTTTTAATATAATTTACTTGATCTTTTTTATGATTAAATTATTTTACTATATTGATTGATAATAAAATTTATTTAATTTGTTCTTATGGCTTTATTACTTGTATATACACATACTTCTTCACTAAGGTTTTCTTAAGGAATGTGCAAGATAGAAACACGACAAATACTTTGAGATTGAGAATAATGTATTATTAAATTATAAATTATTTAGTTTATGAAAGAAATCATGATGTATATAACACCTTTCTTTATTTTTATCCTTATTTTTTTTCCTTTTATCTTATATTGCGAAATGCAAATTCAATGTTCCAATTTTTGGTACCTTTTGATATTGCTAGTTATCACTCCATTAATGCTATATTTTATATTCCAAACTAATCTTTTTAAAAAATTTAATTAGGTATGATTTAATACTTGATATCCCTTAGTAATCAAAGAATTAATAGTGGATATTGATTGTAGCTACCTTCACCTATATTTTAAACTCTATGAAATGTCTATTAAGTCTTTTTATTTTTTTAATCTTTTTTGTTTCTTTGATTTTATCTCGATAAGTCATGTATTAGATAAGAAAGAATATACACCTATTAGTTTGCCTTCATAATTCTAGTATTTTAAAATATTAAATATTTTTATTTTTCTTTTCATTTGGGAAAGAGATACTTTGTTATCGTATTTTAATTTGTTACCTGATATGGTAAAATATCAAAGAGTAGATCCCAAATATTTGAACTATTTTTGTTAGAAAATGAATGAAATTCTTACAATTAAATTATAAGATATTTGAATATATTGACAATTTGTAATATTTTATATCAATAGATTGATACATGTGTAATGCACGTGCTAAAAAACTAGTTATATTAAAAGTAGAAAGGTTTTAAGAGCAAAATTGAATTACCAAAATGTGCTCAATCAAAAATTAAATCACCATTTTAGGAAGATGAAATCAATTTTCAAAATGCATTAAAATTGATTTTTGAACATTACCTATTTCTTTTCCAATTTTCAGAATTAATTTGATCAATTTTACTACTCCTAATTAATAAAGTGAATAATAAGGACTACAAAAAACGTGTGCAAATTGTTTTGTGAATTTGAAAAATCAAATTATTATGACATTGAATTGTTTGTCAAATCATAATTGTAAGTTAATGTTATTTATTGCGTAATTGATTTTTAAAAATAAGTATTTTGTTTAATTTATTTTCTAAAAATGAATTATCTTTCACTAATAAATGTATCCATGTATGTCAATCTTTAAAATGTCCATTTAATATTTGTTTCTTTCATCTTTCTGTAATAATTGTAAATTCATCTGTAATAAAGAATTATATCTTTGAACTCCATTGAAAAAGAAAATATAAAAAAGTGAACTTTTATTTTTCATGCATAATATATAAATCATTTTAGAGGCGAATACTTTTAAAATATGCATAGACTTTTATCTTTATGTTTGAGTATGTAGTTGTCTATATATATGTCACTGAGATTATAAGTTTTCAAGATTTTGAAATTTTCACTTACAAGTTGTTATATTTTTATATGTATTTATTTTAATTTTATGATTCTAAATCCAAAAATATATGTATTATTTAAAATTCATCACTTGCAATATTAAAATAATATTGAGTAATCTCTTATACTACCTTAAAAACGGCAACTCTAAAATTCTAAAGTGCTACCCCTCACTTAAAACCTATATCCTAAAGCATCGCACTCCTTCGCAAGAAACTCACATGCTCCTTCACAAGGGTTGCCTCCTCCTATTCCTTCATTACGAATAGACGCCACCTGTGATCTCTCTGTTACGAGCAGATGCAATCTCTTCCTGCCCACTCTATATAATAATTAGATGCACATGTTCTTTTTCATCGAACACCCACCATCTGCAATAACGAACAAGTATGCACTTCTATTCACTCTTATTCAGGTGTACGCTTTTTAATATGATTTTTCCCCTGTACATCCACATTATTCGCCGCAAATCACATTTGGACCTTATCTTACGCTACGTATGGTACAACTCCACCCGTTACTCTTGTCAAATTATCGCTTTATTTGTTACTGTCTATGTTTCTGCCTTTTCACAAACGTCCTTACTCCTTTGTTTCTCACCATCAACTATGTAACCACACTAAAACAATCTACAATTTGTTTGCTGCCTTTTCACAGCTCTGCTTCCTCCCCTGTTTCTTATAATCAACTACTTAAACATGATTAAATGGCTTAAAATTATTTCATGGCATGCCACCAAAGCTATTTGCAATTACACTTTCCCCATATCTATGTTACTGCTAACCTTTTTTTTTTTTTTCCAGACGACGTTCAACAAATTGCCTCCCAATTTCAAATACATTCTTTGCCTATATATTTTACTGTCAATCTTATGCTTGCTTAAACATGATTAAACAGGCTATAAACCGTTTCACGGATACAATCTTCCTATATCTATGTCACTACTAACCTAAATTTTTTACCTTACACGTGTATAGTATTATTTGAATTTTTTGGGATAGGGCCAACTTGTATGTCGATGAGATGTTACAATTCAATTAGGCCTAGCCACTATGTAGTCTTCCCAAGTTACTGGTAATCTCCTATCTGTAACAACTATTGTACACGTCCCATTAGAAATATTCACAGCGAACTAGCATGTATTGGGCACTATCACTTTCTCACCATGATTCTACACTCATATTTTGCATGTGTCCTATGCCCTTTCAGTTTCATTATTACACTTATAGTTACCACCAAGCATTCTATGAAATTTCAGGAAACTTATATAACAAAATAGAGCACAGTTACTACTCACCTAACATCCCAATAAGGTTGGAGTTGAAAAGTTTGCTACGTTATCAGCACACCAAGTTTTCTAATATGATCCCCCAAATTATGAGCGGCTTTATCGACCTGAATTGCAATTAATTAATTATGATCATTTATTCTACTAGCTACATATTCCCATTGTTTTACCAACTTCTATAGATAAAGTTTCGAGCATGCCATTTATACCACAAACGTAGTAGGCATCAATTTGCAGACTATTATACTAGAGTTGTTTGAACGAAGAATATTAAAGAAAGTCCACCACAAGAACCACAACTTCCCTACGCATCTATCGTCTCCTAAATTTCAGCTTTTATAACTCTGACTATGGTCTGGTAAGAAAACTATCTGGATAAAACAACTTGCCATGTTTCTGGGAGGTGTTTACTGTTAATTCACTTACAATATTTACCAATCATTCATAATTAAAATATCAGCTCATCTTTGATCCATCATAACTTATGGGTACAACCATCGACTTTCCTCTACAGCTACGCTAATGTTCACACATGTGTGCAACTTCTCCCAGCAGATATGATTGAGTCAAGAGAATGAGTTGAACCTCCGTGATCTCTTTTCTTGACTACAATCCTTTATTGCACAATATAATGTTGACTTTGCTAAAAAAAAATTTACCGCGATCATAATCATCTCCCTCACAGAGAGATTTGGAAGTGTGCTACCTGGACGACTATCATGACAGCCTATCTCTATCTCTACTCAAATGGTGAAGTTTCATTGGCTGCATCTCAACCATGCTCCTATATGCTGTTTTTGCCATCGCTCTGATATTTTCCTTTCAAATTTTCTATTTATCATGTCGCTACTTTTTGTTAATAATGCTTTGGAGGATAGTTACGCGCAATATCTTTTGCTCATTTCTTCCTGGCTGATATATTAACTTCCATGTGAACGGTATTTTCAGATTTGGACCGTTTCGTTCGTAGAGCTTCATCGACAGGTTGCCATCACGGCATGATTTGAAGCTGATTCTGTTTGCGGGGGTCACTTTGTTGCAATCCTTATTTGTTTTATGCATATCCAAAATAGTGAATAAATATAGTATAGATATACAATTGCAGTTAAATTAGGTAAAATGGAGTATGTAGACAATTCCAGCAATATATTATAGTATACATACTGTTTCACAGTTGTAGACATCTCAATACGAAGCTACCACATGCAACGCACGTGCGCTAGTACTATATTAAAAGTGTGAAGGTGCTTAATAATGTTGTTTGGACTTTTTACATTTCATTAAAAGACAATTCTTTAGACAAAATTATTGAATCATTAGCTAGTTAGAAGATATTATTAGTGTAAGTTGAAGACAGTTATCCTTTAGTTGGAGTTGGTTAGATAGGAGGTTAATTAGTTATTGGGGAAGTAATCCCATGTGGCAAGGTGCATATTATAGAGTAAAGGTTTAGTACACTATACATGTACATATACACATACTTGTACATATATAGATACATTTTTTGTATCTGTTATAAAAGGGGCACAGCTACAGTGCCAATTGTAATACAACAGTAAAAGTTTCCCAATTCTTCTTCAATCTTCTTCTTCTACTTGCATCGTCTTCTTCTTCCATTCAATGTTGTGTTAATCACACTTTTCTTCATGGTATCAGAGCCTGGAAACTCCATACGCATCTGCCATTGTTTCTAGGTTACAGCAATTGGCAATTTGGGAGGTCGGAGAAGATGGATGTGACGGCGCCGGCTGCAGCTGCTCCAGCTCCAGCTCCAGGTGAGACCTTGGATCAAGTCTCGAAAAATTACAATCATCCACTCTACCTTCACCCTTCGGACACTCCAGGTAGTGTTCTGACCTCTGTTCAGCTCACAGGAGCTGAGAATTACTCCTTGTGGAGTAGATCGATGTTGATCACCTTGCGTGCAAAGAGCAAGCTAGGTTTTGTTCTAGGGACATGCAAAAAAACTGATTATAGATCTGAGTTGGAGGAACAATGGAAAAAGTGTAATGCATTTGTGTTGGCTTGGATCATGAACACAGTGTCTAAGGAGCTATTGAGTGGGATTGTGTATGCATCAGATGCTGCAATGGTATGGGCTGATTTGCGAGAGAGATTTGACAAAGTCGGTGGCTCTAGAAGCTATCAACTTCACAGAGAGATTTGCACATTAAGTCAGGGGAGCATGACAGTTTCAGCCTACTTCACTATGATGAGGCTGCTGTGGGATGAGTTTGATGCTCTTGTCCCTCCACCTGCTTGCAATTGTGACAAATCTAGAGTGTACATTGATCACAATCAGTATTTGAGACTGTTTGCCTTCTTGATGGGATTAAACGAAGTATACAGCCATGCTAGAAGCCAATGATGAATCCTCTTCCAAATGTGAGTAGAGCCTATGCAATGGTTGTTGCTGATGAAAGCCAGGGCATCACAGCAGGTTCCAAGGTCAGGGGAGAAATGAATGAGTCGATGGCACTATATGCTAGAAATGCTATGCATGCTGGCAAAGGAGCACATTATGCAAGAGGAAACAACATAACAGGACAGTCCAACAATAATTAGAGGCAAAGAAGAAATTGGAATGTAGTCTGTGACCACTGCAAGATGCATGGCCACACTAGGGATGTATGCTACAAGATAGTTAGATATCCAAATGACTGGAAATTCAAAAAAAGGCCAGGGATGCAGCAAAACAACAGGGTACAGAGGAATGTTGATGCAGTAAATCATGTCACTGCTGCTAAGGATGAGATGGAGTCATTTGATGCATTTGCTCCTGTAGCTTCTATGGCAAAGGGAAAGGACATTGAGCCTCACATACATCTTGCTTTCACACAGAGCCAGTACAACAAAATCCTGCAGATGCTGGAGAAGGAAGATGCCAGTTTAGGATCAGGAAAGGGACTCAACAATATGGCTAATATGACAGGTATAATAACTATTCCAAATGCTTTGTTAGCAGTAAATAGTAATACACAGACTGAAGGTAAGAGAGAAAAGGAAGATTGGATAGTTGATTCAGGTGCCACATGTCATATGACTTACAATTTAGATAAACTTGATCATGCATCTGTTTGTGCCAACAAGTCAGTGCATTTGCCAAATGGTGAGGCTGCAGAAATATCACACACTGGCTGGTGTAGTACAACTGGTAGAAAGGTCCTGAGAGATGTATTAGTGGTGCCTACATTCAAGCACAATCTACTCTCAGTGTCGAAATTAACAAAGCAATTGCATTGCTCAGTTAATTTCTTCCCTGAATTCTTTGTGCTCCAGGACCTCTCAAGTGGAAAGGTGAAGGGGATTGGTAAAGAAATTGGAGGACTTTTCTATTTTCTTACTGGACTGCAATCTAAGGAGAGCAAGGGAATTCAGAAAGCAATGGTGACACAACATTCAGATGAAGATAGGCTGCTGTGGCACAAAAGATTGGGTCACCCCTCCACAAAGGTGCTGCAGCATCTACTCATGGATAAAAACTTCAATGTAGATAGTGAATCTAGTGACTGCCCAGTCTGTCCTCTTGCTAAACAGACTAGGCTTCCTTTTCATTTGAGTTTGTCTAGAGCACATGCTGTTTTTGATCTCATTCATATGGATGTATGGGGACCTTATAGAACTGCCACTCATAATGAATTCAGATATTTATTGACTATAGTTGATGATTACTCAAGAATGTGTTGGATATACTTATTGAAACTAAAGAATGATACATTTCCAGTATTGAGGTCTTTCCTGCTACTGGTAAGAAATCAATTTAACAGACATGTTAAGAAGGTGAGAACTGATAATGGCACAGAATTTTTTAATAATGAATGCTATGACATGCTGAGATCTTTTGGCATCATCCATGAGAGCACTTGTCCTTACACTCCACAGCAAAATGGAGTAGTTGAAAGGAAACATAGACATATACTTGAGGTGGCTAGAGCACTCAGATTCCAAGGTAGTATTCCAATCAGATTTTGGGGAGAATGTGTTTTGTCTGCTGTGTATTTGATAAACAGGTTTCCTACTCCACTCTTGCAAGGAAAGTCCCCATATGAGGTGTTCCATAGATATAAGCCAAGCATTGAGCACTTGAGGACCATAGGCTGCCTATGCTATGCAACCAAAGGAGTTAAACAGGATAAGTTTTCTCCAAGAGCTGATACTTGTGTTTTGTTAGGGTATTCATCAACTCAAAAAGGTTATGTCCTATATAGCCTCTCCCAGAGGAAACTTCTCATCAGCAGAGATGTCATCTTCAGAGAGGATATCTTTCCTTTCAAGCAGACAGCCAACAAAAAGATCAATTATTTCCTACTGCAATATCAGACAGATTCTCAATATATGATGAAGACAGTGAAGAAGCTCCACCTATCAATACAGCTAATATGCCTATGGAGGAAGATGATTCACCAGCATCAGAAGCTGTGCATGATATTAGTTCAACTGACAACAGTACATCCAGAAATACAGCAGAATTCACTTGCAGGAGATCCAGCAGAAACTACCATCCTCCCATTTGGATGAAGGATTATGTGAATCCTACTGGCACTCATCAATATTCTCAAAGCAACTATGTCTGTTGTGATAACTTGTCACTCAAATTTAGAGACTACTTGTCAGAGTTTTCTACAGAGGTAGAGCCAAGGATTTTCAAGGAAGCAAGCAAAGACAACAGGTGGATTGATGCTATGCAGCAGGAAATAAGAGCCTTGGAGGACAATGGAACATGGGAACTAGTGGAACTGCCCAAAGGGAAAAATATTATAGGATGCAAGTGGGTGTTTAAGATCAAATACAAGGCAGATGGTGAGATAGATAGGTTCAAAGCCAGATTAGTAGCAAAGGGATACAACCAAACTGAGGGAATTGACTACAAGGAAACATTCTCTCCAGTAGTGAAGATGACCACAGTGAGGTCTGTCATAGCTTTAGCTGCTAGCCAACATTGGAACATCTTTCAAATGGATGTTTCCAATGCCTTCCTACAAGGGGATTTGCTTGAAGAGGTGTATATGGAGCTGCCAGAAGGCTTTTACAGTGTAGAAAAGGAAAGCAGTCTTGTGTGCAGGCTAGTAAAGTCATTATATGGACTTAAGCAGGCATCAAGCCAATGGAATGCCGAGCTGACTGAAGCTCTTTTGGGTTTAGGCCATTCTCAAAGCCATTTGGATTATTCATTATTCACAAAGAGGAGGGGCAATGGATTAGTGATAGTTCTGGTATATGTGGATGATTTACTGATTACAGGGAATGATGCAGGCCTCATACAGGACACTAAGGGGATATTGCATCACCATTTCAAGATCAAGGACCTAGGAGAGCTCAGATACTTCCTTGGTATAGAGTTCTTGAGATCAGAAGCAGGTATCATCATGAATCAGAGGAAATATGCTTTGGAACTTGTGGCTGAAGCAGGATTAGGGGATGCAAAGACTAGCTTGACACCTTTGGAATGCTATCAGAGGCTCACTAGTGTTGAAGTTGATCCAGAGCCATTGTACGAAGATGTTACACAATATCAGAGACTGATTGGAAAGCTTCTCTACCTTACAATTACAAGACCAGACATTGCCTTTGCAGTCCAACTTCTGAGTCAGTTCATGCAGAGACCCAGAATATCACATTGGAAGGCTGCTTTGAAGGTGATTAGATACATTAAGTTGGAGCCTGGGAAGGGGTTATTGATGAGTTCTACTCAGCAACCACAGCTAACAGGTTTTTGTGATGCAGATTGGGCTGCATGCCCAAGTACAAGAAGATCTATCACTGGTTTTGTGTTAAAGTTTGGTGATTCTCTTATCTCTTGGAAGTCCAAAAAATAGCCTACAGTCTCCAGGAGCTCCACAGAAGCAGAATATAAGAGTCTAGCAGCATTGACAGCTGAGGTTGTGTGGGTCACCAACCTGTTCAAGGAGCTAGGGTAGAATTGAGAGCACCAGCAACTTTGTACTGTGACAGCAAGTCTGCCCTACAAATTGCTGCAAATCTAGTTTTTCATGAGCGCACAAAATACATAGAGATCGACTATCATTTTATTCGAGAAAAGATTCAAAAGGGACTTATCAACACTGTCTATGTCCATACAAAGGATCAACAAGCTAACCTTTTAACCAAGGCATTAAACAGATTCCAACATGACTTCTTGCAAAACAAGCTTGGCCTATTGAATGTCTTCAATAAGTCAAGCTTGAGGGGGAGTATTGAATCATTAGCTAGTTAGAAGATATTATTAGTGTAAGTTGAAGATAGTTAACCTTTAGTTGGAGTTAGTTAGATAGGAGGTTAATTAGTTATTGGGAAGTAATCCCATGTGGCAAGGTGCATATTATAGAGTAAAGGTTTAGTACACTATACATGTACATATACACATAC
>JAABOM020061670.1:0-10834 GCA_011800125.2 Solanum clarkiae
TGTTTTTAAACATAGGGGTTAGGCTGCGTACATCCGACCCCCCCTCACCCCGCAATGAGCGGGAGCCTTTTGAGACATTGGGGTATGTTGTTGTTGTTGTTGTTGTATTCTACTAGGTGAGTGAATAGGTCCACATATGTCCCCATGTATACGTTCCAAAAATATCGGAAATTTGATACTGACCCTCAGGATCGATGGTCTGGCAACTAATTTGCCTTGATAGCAAGTGCTACATGAAAATTCATCATTCACAAGAATCTTCAGGTTCTTTAATGGATGACCAGTTGAATTTTTATGAATTCGTCTCATCATTATTGATCCAGGATAACCTATTCGGTCATGCCATAGTACGAAAGTTTTGGGACTAGGAAACTTCTAGTTTATAGTCGAATGTGCTTCACTGGTACTAATTTCTACATAATATAGGTCAGACGATAAAGTCGATAATTTTTTAGAATATATTTCTAGCCCGAGACACTTTTGGTTATACCAAGGCATTCAATATTCATTTCATGTAGTGTATCAATATGACATCCATTCTTCAAAGAGAAAAATAATAAAGTAAATATTTATTTAGGTCTTATGTGTATTAAAGAAAAGTCTTGTATAAATATCATAATAAGAAAGACATGATTTTATTCATTTTACATGAGTTATAAAAATACAAATTCATACATAAAATAGAAGTGAAACAATCATAGAAAATTATTTTAAATATTATCAAGCGTGTTAATATCTATATTTCCATCAATATTTTAAATTTTCTTATGGTAAAGTTAAGTAGTCCGCTACATCCAGATGCATAGGTTCCACATTATCATTAGACAAAAGTTTGTCTCTGGATTTTTGGCGCTTTTTAATGATGCCTGATATAGCTGAACAAGATGTTTAGATGACCAGCATGTCTTTGACCAGTTCCCCTTACCTCCACATCTGTGACATATACTTTCTAAATTTTTTCTTGGAAAAGCTTCTACATTATCTTCCTTCTTTTTAAATTATTGGTCGTTCCTCGGTGGGAGACGACTATCATGATATCTTCTTTGGCCATGATCATAGCCACGACCACGACCATGACTAGGGTCATGGTTTCTTTCTCGTTGGTTATAATTCGCCAGATTCACTTCAGGGAGTGGCGAAGAACCAAACAGGCCGACTATCATGACTTTTCATTAATAATTCGTTGTACCTTTCAACAAGCAATTCAGAATATTTAATAAATTCCATATTGTGATATTGCTGCTGCAGAAGCATATTCGCGGGGGGAAATGTGGAGTATGTCTTTTCAATCTTGTCACCTTCAGTTATTTCTTCTCTGCAAAAATTCAATTGTAATATAATTTTGAACATTGGTGAATTATATTCAGTCATATTTTAAAAATCTAATAATCTTAGATTTATCCAATCATGACGTGTTTGTGGAAAGACGACCAACTTTTGGTGGTCGTATCTTTCTTTCGGATTCTTTTACAATTTTAGGGGATCCTTTATTGTCAGATATTATAATTTTAATCCCTCATCAAGACAGTGGCAGAGAAAAATTAAAGCTTTGGCATGGTTCTGACTAGATGCTTTATTGTCACCTTTAATGGTGTCTATCAGACCTATTGATTCTAAAAGTAGTTCAGCATCTAGTGCCCATGATGAATAATTTGTTCTAGAAATATTAAAAATAATAAATTTAACTTTTGAAATATTAGACATTTAAATAAAATGAAATTCTTACCCTTTTACCTGTTTAAAATAGCTTGAAATAAGCAGAACTTCGTGCTGATAACGTGTTATAAAAATAAATCTAATTAAACTGGAATGAATTTAAGGGGAAATGTAATCTAGAAACTAAAGAAGAAGAGAGGAACTGGGAAAATATCAATTGCAGTGTATGCTTTGCTTCGTGAATTGTTCTTCATTAACATGACTATTTATAGCCAATGGAGAAGGGAGTTGTTGGAAAATATTACACAATAGAAGCATTCCCAAGATCTTATAGCCTACATGAATAATATATAGTAATCACAAACACGTATCACACACAAAGTATATAGAAAATTAATTCAAGGAATACCTCATGAAGCATGTGCAGATGTCTTGAGGCAAACCAGACTCGAGATCCACGGTCTTCTACAGTGATCCCAAATCAACAATCGAACTCTCTCAATACTTGGGTGGGCAAGTATTGTATAGAATACTAATTCTTTTCTCTCTTGTGTTGTTGTGGATTTTCTAGGTCAGGAGAAAGCCTATTTGTAAAGGACCTTTCCTAATCCAGAAGAAGAAGGAAAACCTCTTTTCTTGAAATACAAGAAACCTTCTTTTATTAGAAATAGGATTCTGAGTTCTAGTTAAATATGGGCACTGTAGGGACTACAAAATTTATTACTGAGTCTTTCTATTATGGAAAGAATTCTTTTTAATCTGAATTATTCTTACCATAATAAATTACAAATTATTCCACTAAAAATTCGTAATTGCACTCCTCTATTTATATTTTGAAATTCCTCACTAAACACTTATGTAATTCCCCATGTTAAGACTAGAGATACTAATCAATAAATTAAATTACTGATGAATTTAATCTAATGATTAATTTTCTTTAGAGCAATACTTAAATTATTTCATGCGGTAGATTGCATATGAAAACTTATAAACTTCTCATTAAAGGTGTATCCTCAATCTACATGGATTCCATCAACTAACTAATTATTTCATCAATATATATTATTATTATTCAACTTACCAGGTATATTGACCCATCTCAGAATCTCACCTTTTAACAAATCAAAAATGATAAATAATATACACAGCTCATAATCGTTATATCAGGATTAAGCATATAAGTACATTTAATAGTTTAGAGAATATGTTTTTATCAGTCAGTTCAAAACATCTATCTCTACTTGGTCTCATTCAATACATACAAAATATACTAGCATGAGAAGTTAGAACTATACTCTTCTCATAATCAAGATAAATTGCATATAATCTCGTGTTACAATCTTTCCGATGGTTTGTCCAGATTTCTAACCATATTGTGAACTACAATTTAACTTATAAGCGCTGATGATTTGATTTTTTGTGTATAAGCTCAAACACTATACACCAAATCATCTACTATATAAGTTGAGGACACATATATGACAAATTTATATATTTAATGTAACACTTTATTGAATTGAATAAATAAATGAACAAACAATTGTTCAATAAATAATACTATATCTAGACGCATGGTTAATAGTATATCCTAACAATCTCCCACTTAGACTCATAACCATGCACCCACAACTCTAACACTCATTCCTTCAACATGTCTATCAAAAGACTTTTGTGGTAAAACTTTTGCAAAAGGGTCTGCCAAGTTATTTTCTGATGCAATCTTTGCAACCACCACATCTCCTCTTTGTACTATGTCTCAAATTAAATGATATTTACGCTCAATGCGTTTTGCTTTCTTATGACTTTGGGGTTCTTTGAGTCATACTGCCTCCTTAGCTGCCTTAGAGGCTGCTACATATTCGGCTTCCATGGTAGAATAAGCAATATAGGTTTGCTTAATTCTCTTCCAAATAATAGCTCCACCTCCCAAAGTAAACATATTTCCCAAGGTCGATTTTATAGAGTCCTTATCAGATTGAAAATCTAAGTTTGTGTATCCTATGGGTACTAACTTATGCTAATGATAGACCAACATACCCTAGTCCTTTTCAAGTACTTTATTATATGTTTAACTGTTGTCTAGTGATCTCATCCTAGGTTAGATTGAAATCTCCTAACCATTCCTACAGCAAAGGAGATGTCAGGTTTAGTGCACAACATCACATATATTAGGCTTCCTACAACTGATGCATAAGGAACTTCCTTCATGCTTTCTATTTCCTTATCTGTCTTAGACACTAATCCTTAGATAAAGAAATTCTATGTATGAAAGGAAGAAAGCCTTTCTTGGACTCATGAATGCTGAACCTGGTGAGAATTGTATCAATATAAAGAGCTTGAGATAAGCCTAACATCATTTTCTTGCGATCATGTAGAATCTTGATCACAAAAATGTGAGCAGCTTCTCCCAAATATTTCATATTAAAATTAGTGGACAACCATTCCTTAACTGAATTCATCATGCCCACATTATTTCCTACGAGTAAGATGTCATCTACATATAATACTAGAAACACCACTTTATCCCCATCCCACTTTTTATACACACAGGACTCATCAAGACATTGCATAAAATCAATGGTTTTGACTACATTATCAAAATAAGTATTCCATACCCTAGAAGCTTTCATTAATCCATAAATGGACCTTTTAATCTTGTACAACATGTGTTCTTTTCTTTTTTTCTGTGAAACCATCCGATTGTCGCATAAAGATGCTCTAATCAAGACTTCCATTAAGAAAAGTTGTCTTGACGTCCACCTGCCAAATATCATAATCATAATGAGCAGCAATGGACAAGAGAATTCTAATAGACTTAAGCATCACTACTGGCAAAAAAGTTTCCTCATAATCGATCCCTTCATCCTGAGTAAATCCTTTTGCAACAAGTCTAGCTTTGTAAGTTTATACTTTTCTGTATACTCCTCTCTTTTTCTTATAGACCCACTTGCATCCAATGGGTTTGACTCTATCTACAGGTGGTTCTACAAGATTCTAGACTTTATTAGAGTATATGAACTCCATTTCTTATTTTATAGCAATAATCTATTTTTCTGCATCTTAATCGTGTAATGCTTCGTCGTAATTCAAGAGTTCGGTATTCAAATCTTCAGGAATTTTGTCAAAAGACTCTCCCAAGAGTGCATACCGAAGTGGTTTTCTTATCACTCTCCCACTACGACTAGCCACTACAGCTACAGCAGAAGATACAGAGAGAGTTGCATTATTATGATCTTGTGGTTGAACCACATCATTTGTAGGATCTTGAGTTTCTATGTTTTCCTCAGCACTTTGCGGTGTGGAGATGTCAACAACTTCTTCCCCTAATGCATTTTGCTCAGTTCTACTCCCACTACCTTGATGTAATGGATTTTTCAGAATTTGTAATTGTAAAATTATGTCTTTTAACATCACTCCCACTACTAAAATATAATGGTATGTTAAATCTAACATCTGGGGTTTGAATTTGGCTTTCATTATATTCAATAGATTGATTTGTTATATCTTTCCTTAATTCCGTAAAACTAGTTTACTTTTGGGAATATGGTTTGTTAAAAACTCTCTTTCAAGAAACTTAGCATTGGTACTTACAATAACTTTCTTTTCTTTAGGATTATAAAACAGACCACCTTTCATTCCTATAGGGTACCAACTAAAAACACATACTTCTATTCTAGGTTCTAATTTTTCTGTCTCCCCTTTCAGCACGTATACTGGACATCCCTAAATCCGAATGTGTTTTAAACAAGGTCTCAGCCCAGTCCACAGTTCAATGGGTGTTAAAGACACAGACTTAGAAGGAACTAAGTTTAGAGTATAATTTGCAGTTTCTAATGCATATCCTTAAAACAAATAAGGTAAATTAAAGTAACTCATCATAGATCTAATCATTTCTAAAAGAGTTCTGTTTATTCTTTCTGCTACACCATTTTGTTATGGCATTCTGGGCACAGACATTTGAGATGTAATTCCTTGTTCTGATAAGTAACTAATGAACTCATGGGAGAGGTATGTGCCACCATGATTAGATCACAGTGACTTGATATATTTTCCATGTTGCCTCTCTATTTATGCCTTAAATTCTTTGAATTTCTCAAAGCATTCAGACTTACGACGTAGCAAATGCAAATTTTGAGTAATCATCGATGAAAGTCACGAAATACTCATATCGATCTCGCTTGTATGCTCATTGGGCAACACAAATCAGAATGAATTAACTCTAATTTATCATTGGCTCTATTTAGTTTTTTTTTTTTTTGAGGGGAAAGGTCTCTAAGTCATTTTTTCTTCTAAACAAGATTCAAATGTTAGTAGTTCCTCCACTTTTAATGAACCTAAAGGTCCATCTCGAACCAACCTTGAAACCTATCTAGATTTATGTGACATAGACGCAAGTGCCATAAATAAGTCTCATTAAATTCAAACAAACGCTTTCTTTTACTTGAAATGTTGACATTATTCAGTTATTTAGTTTGTTGCAGTTCTGGAGAAACATTAATAATATAAAGACCACCAACTAATGAACCCGCAGAGATAAAATGTTCATTACAACTAATAACACAACCATTATCAGAAAAATTAACATAATAACCATCTCTCAAAATTTTAGAAATTGAAATCGAATTTCTTCTAACAGAAGGTGCATACAATGCATCTTTTAAAATTAAAATTCTGCCACTACCAAACGAAATGCTAAAATTTTCTAATACTAAAGTTGGAGTCGTTGAGCCATCTGGTTGAAAAACACTGCTGGAGTCGTTGAGCCATCTGGTTGAAAAACACTAACTTCACCTCTAATCAGCTTGCGTGTTTCTTGAAACCCCTGCAAAGTAGTGCAGATGTGATCAGTGGCTCCTAGATCTTCACAACACGAAGTGGTAGAAATAGCCGCTAAACATGTTTCGATGACAAGTGAAAGTAAATTACCTAAGTTATTCTTGACTAAGAGAAGTAAATTACCTGGGTTATTCTTGACTAAGAGAACTTGACATTGCGCCTTCTAATAACCTGGCTTCTTACAATGAAAACACTTGCCCTTAGGCTTTTTCAAGCCTCCAATTGAAGGTGCAAATGTCTTAATTTTTTTAGCCTTTTTCTTCTTCTGACCACCTTTCGGTTTAGAAGTAGAACCTTTCTCAACATGTAGTGCCATATAAGGTACCTGTTTTCTGACAATCATCTCTTCTGCCTGCAGCTCATTCAACAATTGCGCCAAAGATAAACTCATCTTACTCATATTATAGTTTAGGCGAAATTGTTGAAAACTGTCTAGCAAAGATTACAATATCATCTCAACTTGAGATTCATTATCAATTTCAGCTCCTAGGACCTCTAGTTCATTCAGAAGACTTATCATCTTCAGAACATGGTCTATAACAGGAGTACCTTCAGCCATCTTAGTATTCATGAGGTCTCTCATGACATTCCGCTTATCTACGCGATTCTGGTCCCCAAATATTTGTTTGAGATTCTCTAAAATCTGAAAAGCAGATACAATGTCTTGATTCCGATGTTGCAATACTTTTGACATTGAAGCCAGAATGTAACACTGTGCCATCTCATCAGCCTTTTACCATTTTTGATAGGCGGATTTTTCCTCATTACTAGATTGTTCATCAAGTTTTAATGAAAACTTTTCATGGAATACAAATTTGTACTCTTCAGCAGTTAATACAATGTCAAAATTTCTTTCTTCTACAGTCAATATAATTATGACCCTCAAGTTTATTTTGACTCAAAATAGTGGCAATGGGGTTAAAAGGAGACATGTTAAATCTGAGATTGAAAAAGTTACAGTAGATCAATATACAGTCATATAAACATCGAATAATTAAATTCAAACTTATCACACACATACACACATTGTATCTGGAGTAGTCAATAGTTGGGATTTGAGAACTACTCATGCAATACACATATGTAATGACTGATTATTCACTCCATTAACTTGTATCGGCCAACTCAATTGAGAGTTTACTCTTCGTTTAAGTCAAGTGAAAATCATAATCCCTATTTACATAGATCCAATCACATATTACTCAGTTTGGGAGAGTTAATATAGATTATCAAACTAACAATTAAATATATAATGACTTGTATTAAATTCATCCGCTAGAGAGGAAGGTCTAAGTCAGCACATAAATTTAATATTTCAATACTATTTAATTTTTGGTAATTATAGAGAAGGAAGTGAAAATCACAAGCCCTAGTTACATTGATCCAATCATATATTACTCAGTTTAGGAGAGTTAATATAGATTATCAAACTAAAGATTAAATATGTAATGACTTGTATTAAATTTATCCGTTAGGGAGGAAGGTCTAAGTCAATACATAAACATAATACTTTATTACTATTTAATCTCTTGTAATTATATCATGAACCATAGTTACATTGATCCAATCATATATTACTCAGTTTAGAAGAGTTAATACTGATTATTAAACTAGAAATTAAATACGTAATGACTTGTATTAAATTTATCCGTTAGGGAAGAAGGTCTAAGCTAGCACATAAATTTAATACTTCATTACTATTTAAATTTTTGATAATTATAGAGAAAGACTCTTATTACCTTTTTTTATTTTTCTAATTATACAAAAATTCCAGAAAAAAATTATCTCACAAAGATTCCAGTTCATTCAATATGTAATTTGACACATATATAATTACACATATGAAGTTACGTATATATAATGATGAAGAGATGAGGTAGCAATTTTACAAATTATAACCCTACCAATTTTGTCCAATCATGTGAGAGAGCAGCTACCACTTTATATTGATGTCACTTTCAAACCACTTTTATTCTTTGGCTTGTTCATCAATTCATTAGTTAGCAATTAAATCAAGTTGCAGGTTCTATTAGAGAGTTTTTCAATCATAATTGGTTGCTGCTGTCTCCAAATAAGGCCACCAATAATACTGTATATTAAAAAAATTTCCATGAAAAAGAGGTCCTAGGTCACGACACCTGCAGCAATCAATGCTGCCATTTTTTTTTTTTTTGTAATCTAAGGTAAAATTATATTAAGCTTTAATATTCATTAGTACCAAACAGTTGCAGAGCAGTGGTACTGCGCGTAGAATCCAAGGGGAGGGGAGTTAAACTTGAGTTACATATATACAAAAATATTTTCTTTTACATATATACAAAAATATTTTCTTATAAATATGTAATATATGACATATTAAATTGTACATATTGCACACAGGATAGTAGCAAATTTATTAGACTTCTGCATACGTATTTTGTTTAATCTATAAAGATGCAAGCAAGGATCGTGATATCAATTGTTGGAAAATATTATACATCGGAAGCATTCCCAAGATCTTATAGCTTATATGGATAATAGATAGTAATCACAAACACGTATCATACACAAAATACCTCTTGAAGCGTGTACAAATATCTTAAAGCAAATCAGACTCGAGATCCACGGTCTTCTATAGTGATCTCAAATCAACAATTGAACTCTCTCAATACTTGGACAAGTATTGTATAGAATACTAATTCTTTTCTCTGTAGTGTTGTTGTGAATTTTCTAGGTTAAAGAGAACCTTATTTATAGAGGACCTTTCCCAATCAAAAAGAAGAAGAAAACCTCTTTTTCTTGAAATACAAGAAATTGTGGATTTTCTAGGTTAAAGAGAACCTTATTTATAGAAGAAAGCCTCTTTTCTTGAAATACAAGAAACCTTCTTAAAAGAAATAGGATTCAGTTTTAGTTAAATATGGGCACGGGGGCCATATAATTTATTACTAATGCTTTTTATTATGAAAATAATTCTTTTTAATCTGAATTATTCTTACCATAATAAATTACAAATTATTTCACTAAAAATTCATAATTGTATTATTTTATTTATATTTCGAAATTCCTCATTAAACACTTATGTAATTCTCCATGTTAAGACTATAGATGAGTGTTACTGACGAATTTAATTTAATGATTAATTTTCTTTAAAGCAATACTTAACTTATTTCATGTGGCAGATTCATAAATCTACCAGCCGGATTTGCACATGAAAACTTATAAACTTCTCATTAAAGGTGTATTCTCAATCTACATGAATTTCATCTACTAACTAATTATTTGACTAATATATATTATTATGATCCAATTTACGAGGCATATTAACCCATATCAGAATCTCACCTTTTAATAAATCAAAATGAAAAGTAAATATACATCTCATAATCATTATATCAGGATAAAAAATATACGTACATTTAATAATTTAGAGAACATGTTTTTATCAGTCAATCCAAAACATGTATTTCTACTTTGTCCTGTTCAATACATATAAAATATACTAGCACGAGAAGTTAGAACTATACTATTCTCATAATCAAGATAAATTACATATAATCTCGTGCTACAATCTTCCTGATGATTTGTTCAAATTTTCATCTAGATTGTGAAGCATAATTTTAACTTATAAGAACTTCTCTGTATAAGTTCAAACTCTATATACCAAATCATTATATATATATATATAAGCCAACAAGAATAGGACTATCACAGCTTAAATTGGTTGTTGTACCTTATGCTCTATTCAATTGTACTTAACTAGCACAGCTTAAAATGGTTGTACCTTATGCTATTTTCAATTGTACTTAAATTGGGGGACATCACAGCATTGCAGATTGTACTTCACGTTTTATATGGCTGTACTTCGGGCTATGCAGTGCTTCACTGGTTTGTACCTCATGCATAGGTGCGTGGTACCAAACTTAACCAACGCTGTTAATTGGGTTGTTACCAAGGCAACAGTCATCCCTTCAGTTAGACGTATCCTCTGGTTGGTCGTTATGGAGGTGGAGTGTCCCACCTTCGCCGGTTGGGCCTCAAAGCGGTTGCCTAAATCTTCAAGGAAACTTGGCTAAGCAGCCATTGTAACGAAATTGTAGCAGTCCGAATTTTACAGGAGGAGTTCTTCACCCCTGAACTTCGATTTGGATTTGCGATTTGAACCTGGTATAGTATTCGTTTTCTGTCATACCTTTTCTACCTTTGTTAGTCGATCTTGGTTAGATATGTTTAACGGATTTTACTGTGCTCTCTATTGGCATGTACATGCTCTTCCTGCCTTGCTCTTGCTTAAATGCAACATGTGTGATGCCTTTTTCAAAGCCTTTTGGGAGTGGTTCAGTGATTTTTATGGGTTGGATGT
>JAABOM020061671.1:0-45163 GCA_011800125.2 Solanum clarkiae
AAATTTTCTGAGAAAAATGCACTACGATGCGCTCAGTCCATGACACAGATTGGGTATTTCCGAGTTGAAATTTTTCTTTTAATTCATGCCACAATTCTAGAATTTCCCAATCACATACAAACCCTGTTAAATTAAGCAATTTTTAATTAGAAAAGAGCCTTTAAAAGGTATTTCTAAGCCCCCAAACACATAATGTAATGACCCGGGTATTGTATGATTTTGTTGGAGTTTGGAATTTCATTTGACAAAGTGGCACTACAGGAGGACACCATGGCCGTGTGAGGTCACACGGACCGTCTAGATTCTAGTGTAGTGGCCCTTGGCCCTTAAACGTTGTTTGGTTCCAAATTGTGTGGATTAAAAACCAGTGCACATCACACATGCCCCTCACGATCCGTGTGACACTCCACGGACAATGTGGTAGGCTGTGTGATTACCTTGTCATGAAGTCCCAACATTTTGAGACTAAGTAAGGTCACACAGCCCCTCACACGGCTCGTGTCATTCCCCACGGGTCGTGAGGGTGCCCATATAGCCTCCGAGGTGGAAATTATTCTAAGTGTTGCTTCACTATTGGCATGGAAGATTTTATCTTAGTTAAGGTTTGTGCCATGGGCAGTGGTATGGACCCTGTGGAGCCACACGGCCCGTGTAGCCCTTCCGTGTGGCTTAGTTTTGGCTCGAAAAAAGTATGAGAACCTCCAAGCTCAAGCAAGGTTCACTCTCAATACTTCAATTCAAGCTTATTTATATTGTTTAAGGCCATCATGGGTCTCCTATCAAGCCATGTTCAAAGGAATCCAATTGTCGAAGTTTCTCATAAGTACCGATAGAAGGGTTAATTTTAAAAGGTCATATCTCTTAAAATAAAAGGAATTGGCGGCCCACGACCCGTCAAATTAAATATCTTTGAATTGTCTTTCCAATGCACTTGGTTTCACCTTATTTAGAGTTCGGTGAAAAAACTATGCCCGTTTCATAGAACTCGTCTGTGCAAAGGTATATGCAGGTTTTTCTAATTTCTGTTTCATTAATGGCGTTTTCATAAATTTGGTTATTTCTATTGGTCCTTTGGGATTTCCTATGCTATCTAATGACCTTCTGAAGACCTAAACCGTATTCTAAACATTAAAAACTCACTCCACACATTTTAAACTCTCTCAAAATTCCGCTCAAGAACTCTTGAAGATTTTCAACTTGGGGATCAAGGAAAATTCAAGTCTCATTCAAACTTCTCTTGAAATTTCTTTAATTGGGTCTAGGTATATGGGTTTGATCCTTGATTCCTTCCAAACAAGAATACCCAAATCTTTTCAATCAAATTTTATGAATTTAAGCTCTCTTTGAATATGGATTTTCATTATTTGGATTTATTACATTAAATTGATGTACGAGCTGTACATATTTGAAGATTTTAACTTACTTCAAGCCTTATTATGATGATGTACATTGCATTTATGAAATTATGAATATGCATATCCCTTTTTAAGACTTGTTTATGCATGAGTGATTATATTATGATTTTAAATGTGAATTTAATTATGTTTTCACTTGAATTTCATATGATATTGTTGATTTTAGATTGAGTCTCAATTACCCATGCTATTCTCACATTATTCATTATGCATTCATTACATGAGATTTTTATGGAGATTTTGAGGTGGGTTAAGCCCAATAATGGTTTATGTTATAGTTTTGATAAAGTATTGGTTATTACAAGAATGTGATCACATACATATCTATGTTTATGGTTCTTGGAGAAATTATGGATGTTTACACCATTATGTTCAAGGGAATATTGATTGAGATTTGAGGCAGGGTGGACTATCCCCAAGGGTCCATACTCATTTCTCAAGATGGTGTTCTTAAAGAGCTATCACTATGCATGAAAAGTATTACATGAAGAATATTTTGGCCTTTTTGCCTGTTATGCATGATTATGAAGGATGTGATTTGGCTTTTAAGCCTAAGAATGCATATAAGCAATTTGAAAGTCTTATGTCTCTTTTAGAAGCACATATATATATATGTATTCTAGTGGGATGATGACCTAGCACTGATGGATTGGATACAGGGTGGGCTATCCCCAAGGACCCATACTTCTTTCCTCTATCTATGTGCCTAAAATAGATATTTTATGCCCCAATGGGAAAAGAAAGAAAAATGATTATAGATCTACCTTTGGCAAGTAGGTCACCTCTTTATCTATACTAGGAAAGATGGCGGAGTTCCAAGTTATAACTCACTTTGTCTTATGTCGGTTATGGTCGCATCATTGGTGTATGTGAAGTATTTTCACATTCATGCATTATCTATTTCATCGCATATTGTTATATACTCTCCTTTAATATATGATCTCCTCTATACTATGTACCCTTATCATCTAACATCGTGTGCAGGTTTTGGTAAGTTACATGCATTGCACCCCGCATACTTAGTACATTCAAATGTACTAATACATATTTTCCTACATGATCTCACCATGTAGGGATCGAGGACTACAATCATCCACCGTATGACTTTAGATTGGATATCATGTTTTGGCTTATTGTGATGAGTCCTATCTTCCAAGGAAAAGCCATCATTCTCCTACCTTATGTTGGTTTTGCTTATGTTAACTTTACTTTAAGGAGGAGCCTGGTACACATTAGGGCCCTCATCGCATCTCATGACTAGAGGTATTATTGGACGTCTTGTAGACTCTTGTACAGATATGTGCTATGTATGGTATTTGGAGTTTATGATTATGGTTATCTATTGGATATGAATATTATTGATTAACTATGAGAATTACGATGAGTTGATGAATATGTATGATTTGATGTGGAAATGTGGAAGATCCTAACTCCCGAATTGCCCCCAAAGAGTGAGTCATACTTACCCGCCGCTTAGTCTTTATCTGCTTCTTGTTATGTGAATCCATGTTAGTCCCTTTCCTTATGATATGCCCATAGTGGGAGTCCTACTTTTTCGTCCCTTAGAACTATGTGTTTACTATTTGAATATGCTTCCGAACCAATGATGTGAATATGAATACTTTGAGGCTTGTTTGGGGACTCTCGGGTTCCCATTCGCCATGTCACTCCTAGGCCCTAGATCTGGTCATGACACATACACTAGGTTAGAATTCTTTAGGAGAAGAAGAGAAGAACTGAGGGTTCTTGAGTAAAGGTTGAAGCTTTCCTTTAATTCCAAGTATGTAAGCCTATCTAAAGTGTAGGATAACGTTCATCCACGCACCCCTTGATCAATTTGAGTCTAGATTAGATATACGAATTGTATATTTTTAAACATGTACTTCTTGAGTCTTAAAGTCTTGTATGTGTTGGAGTTTCGTGAATATATTTGTGTAAATTTATGAGTTTCATCATTATTATCATGGTATATAATGTTATTTAAGTCCTTTATTCCCTAGCCTTAGATGCAACATTTCCTTGTTTACTGATTTAATTGATACTATAAACTTAACTTTCAAACTAAGTAAGTTGAACCTAAAAAGTATGTTTCTTGTTACATATATGCATGAGTTGAATGTTTATGATATCTTATGTGGTGAGTATGGATAATATGATGTTACTTGACCATAGTTTGTAAGAGTCCTAGATTATGTGAATTGAATCATGAGTTGCATTGTTTTGAGTTCCCATTTTGAGTCATGGAGTTACGTGAGGAAGGTGATGTTGAGTTAATTAAGGAGAGTTGAGTTGATGAACGTATTTTAGTCTTGGAAGGAGTATTGTGCACCAATTTGGGTGACTGAGAACCACACAAGAACTACGTAGCCATCATAGGATGGTCGCACAGGATAATCCTGGTAGCCCAAGTCCCCATTGAGGGACACTCTCTTAGGATCTGAGAGACAGAGGTAGATTTTGATGCCCTATTCCTTGGAGAGTTTAGGGCGGCATGGCAATGATGTCTTTTCATTGTACATTATCAAAAAATCATGGTGGTGGAGAGCTATGTCGGTTAGAGAAACTTCAAAGCAAACATCTGATTTAAGCATATCGTTAGTTTTTCGAACCGAGTTACACTAAATACTAATTTGATTTTAAAAGCATGACTTTCAAAACTTTAAACTTGCATCATGTTACTTGAGTTGAGTTATGAGATTAGAAGTTGAGTCTTGAGTCGAGTCGGATGTTTTAGTCTGGTGACTGGTGAGCCCTCCTGTCTATTTGCAGGAGCCTTTCTTTTATTTTATCAGTTACTTAATTTTCTCTGAGTCAGGTAGCCATGGCTTATCATGGTACCATCTAGACATTTCGAGTAGAGGCTTCGTACACTTTTAGTAGAGTATTATGGAGTATTTCATTTTCTAAAATTTGATCTATTTTCTTGAAACTATTTTATGATATCTTTATCTTTCCTTTAATGTTTTTACATGAGTATTCTTCCGTTGTTGAGTAAGATACGACGATGAGGCCAAGTGGTTGCCCGGGGAAGAGCAGTAGTCTTTGAGTGCTGGCCATGCCTAGGGTACCCTCCCAGGGCCTGACATTGATAGTTTTTTATTTTTATTTTAATTAGCATAAAATATTGAAAAAAGCGAACCAATCCAACTATATATATTTTTCTTTTTCACAATACATATTAATAGTTCATACTTATGATTCATAGATCTATTTTCCTTTATAGTAATTCAATTCTGTATCTTTACATTCTAGTTTGATTTGTAATGTTTACTTTGATGAAAAATCAACTTAATTGATTTGATTTGATTTTAAAAAATTATTTAAATTATACAACTTACAAAAGAAAAAAGAAGTTAAGAATAAAAGAATAACGTGACATTTTGTCGATCTTTGGAAAATGAACAAAAAATGGGTGAGAGTAATTTATATTCCATCTATTTCAATTTACTTGTCCTGCTAATTTCTTCCTTTCAAAAAAAATATTTCTTTATTTTTCGGTAACTTCTTAAATTTCAGCTTTTCCACATGATACATTTAAAGCCTAGAGATTAAATAATATTTTGACATTTAGAAGTCTTTTTTTTTCTTAACTCTGTACTAAGTTCGACAAGGTGTAATGCCCTTATTACTAAATAATGTAGCCACTTTTATAAAGGGTATTCCCTCAAGATAAAGTCAACCCCTAATTCACACCTCTTTGACTTGAGTTTGTGTCATTAGAGAAATCTGGTTTCTTGAATCGTAGAAATGAATAAGGGAGAGGTTCGTTTTAGTAAAATTTATTTATTTATACACAATTGTATATGTTAAACAATCGTTAATAATAATTATTATGTGTGAACAAATATATAAGGAAGGAAAAAGAAAAAAGTAGGGCATCCACTTTATTGGACCTCTTTTTTCTCTTAAGAATCTTTTGACATAAAATATGTTTTCTCCCTATGTGAGTCGGTTTATTGACCTTATTAGACCTTATAATCTCTCTCCTATTCTTATTTTTCACAAACACACATGAAATACATTAGTTCATTAGAGCATAGTTAAGAAATCCTCTATCATTTGGTAAGTGATTGAATTCTGTCTTTAAATTAAATAGTGTGTAGTAATTGTGAAATATCTCATTGTATATAGCTGTGTTTTAGTTTGTAAATATATTTTGAAAATATTATTCACATACCTACAACGTTTATGTTTAGGAAAAAATCTGAATCTGCATGTATGATATCAAAAATGCAGTGGTATTTCTGGCAAGTTTTCTGTCTAAGAAGCTTTCTATGTGTTATTGTTAGTATTTTAATAAACTCTTGATGTGTGAACTGTAATTTATGATGCTTGTTAGTTCATTGCAACCCCAATACATGTATCTACAACTCTTATATTTATGTTGGGACCTAATTTTGTAGTTTTGGATTGAAAATAGTAGACGTAAGTTAGGACAAGTTCTATCCAGAGTTTTAACATAAAAATCCTTAGGGGTTTGCTGTTAGTGTTTCGATCATAAATACTTGCACAAAGAGTATTCTGAAGTTATTCTTGATCATTTGCAACCTATACTCATATACCTACAGTTTTTATGCAGACTGGAACTCCTAGTTTGTCCATTTACCAATCAAAAATCTAGTTGCGTTGTAAAGCAGTAAAACTGCCGAGAAGAGCATGATCTACAAAAATAGGACTCAGTTTTGACATTTCTGTTGTTAGTTTCTACCTGTTAAAAATGCTGAATGTTAAATGAGAATGTAAATGAGTATTAAGGTGCTCACACTCTTGTACAATCTTAAGGAAATTGATTGAAGAAACAGATGTCGTATTGATCCACGACTTGAAATCGGTAGGGTTGGTTGTGTGCTAAAAGGGTTCAGCTTCATGTAAAAAATTATTCTTATGCTTTTGTTACCTGCTGGTACATCTTAATGTTATCTTGGTATCTCAGCTATGTCCTTGTCATTTTATCTGGTTGTGTTGATGTATTTGGGACTTGTAAGAAACTTGTTTAATTCGCCCATTTGTACGAATTGCATGATCACTTGACATCCTTGTGGGCTTTGTCCTCCTTGTGGTTATGACATTGTCACAATTGGCATGCCTCTTGTTCGGATCAATTTCCATCTTGATTGTGAATTTTTGGTTCGTCTTAAGTGTAGATGCAGTCCATTTTATGTACGAACTAGAAAGTCACTCTTAGAATGGTTCTTGGTTCTCTTGATAATTGGGTTTTCAAACTTCTTGATACAGGGCTTCAGTCCTTCTTGAAACTTGATTATGTTTGGTGTGATGGCATGGCTTACATACTGGTTGAAACTTGTCATTCGAATGTCCTGTTAAAATTGTTCCAAGAACCCTTGATACTTAGATCTTTAAATATTCTACTGGATACTATTGATGTGTTTGTTCACTTGGTCTATTTATTATATTCTAATTGTGTTTTCCTCTGACTTAAGAAGAGTGAATTGAGGAATTTAAGGTTCTCAACTTTTAACTTTAAACCACTAAGCTTCATGCTTAGCGATAGTTATTTCTATCGTAGGGAGTACTTGAGATGATGCTTAGGATGGCCATTGAAAATAAATTTTGGGAGCTATGTAAAAGATCACATTTGTATCTACATATATTTATTGTAGTAGTTTTGGGACATGTACATGATTCTCCTGTTGCATATGCATGTATAAATTTGAAATGCTAATGTAATTTATGGAATCCTAGGTTGTAACATTAAGTTTTTGCTTATTTAGTTAAATTTGAGTCAGCGACCTTTTCTTTATTAAAATAGTAGTTATGTTAAGATGATTGTATGAAATGTAAACTATTAAATTTTATGTCCTTACATTTTAACATTGGCAATACTTTTCGGTGTGCTACAACAGTTTGGACTATATATAAATATCTCGCAATATAGTAGTTTAAAGTACTTGCAAGGTGCGTATGCCAAAAACTTGAGCCAGAATCAACTGCACAACCTTCAGAACAAAATCTTATACCTTTAACTCTTTTGAATTCAATACTTAAATATGATTAATAGGTCACGTGTTAAATTCTTCATATGTTGGTAGTGGTATGTAAGCCTAGAATGTACAAAAGTGACATCCTCCCGCGAGGGTTGCCACAAGTGTTGGTATCAGAGCCCAGTCTTGTGATTCTAGGACTTTTGATTTGAATTACTTGTATACCTGTCTATTTTGTAAAAGGTTCAAGCTACGTTATTTGTTCATTTACATGATTAATACTATTTTAGTGTTGGTAAAGTGCATATGCATCATGTACATGTCCCTAATGTAATGTGATCTTCTATTTTGAAGGAATTAAATTATGGCATATTCCTCTAATAGACCCATGGAAGCAGCATGGGAAAAATAGGATAACTCTTATTCCCAACCTTATCCACTAGAAGAGATTGGCGAACATATCTTAAATCAGTACGTCCCCCACACTAGTGGATCTGAAGTGGGAAATCAAGGTGTAAGACCTATCCCGCATCCTCAGATGAGCCATAATACTTAGGTTACGAATCCTGATTTCCAACAAATGGCTGAATTCATCCATCACATGGATGAAACAATGCATGATCCTAAGGGATAAACTTTGAGAAAATAAGGAAAATGGGTGGGGTAGAATTTGAAGATTCTGTTGATCCCACTAATGCTGAGCAATGGCTAGAGAGCATGGAGAGGGTGTTTGAGCAATTGGAGTGTTCAGATGTTGCAAAATTTAAGTATGTTGTTTCACTATTACAAAAAGATGCTTATGTTTGGTGGTTGAATGTTTCAAATGCCAAGGTAAAACCTCCAGTTCTTACTTAGAATGATTTTATTAAGGAGTGTCGTATGAAATATGTTCCACCTGTCTACTGTGATGCTAAGAAAAAGAAGTTTCTAAGTTTGTTACCTGTTGGTACATGTTAAGGTTGTCTCGTTATGCTGGAGATATTATTAAAGAAGAGAAAGATAGGTACAAGACATTTGAAGATGGCATAAATGATTCTATTAGAAAGAATGTGACAATCTTGCAAAATGAGAACTTTTGTAAATTAGTTTCTGCTGCTGTTACCTTGGAAAGACTTGATAAGGAAGAAGCTAGTAGACATGAAGATAAAGTCCAAGAATCTAGGTCAAATTTCAGAGTTCCATACAATAGGGGGAGGTTTTATGATTACAAGGCTAATGGTATTAACAGGTCACCTCAATCCAAGCAAAGAAGATCAAATTATTCTACAGGTAGCTCTCCAAATGATGGCCAATGCAAGACTCATGTTTCTGCGTGTGAGAAATGCGGGAAGATTCATTATGGTGTTTGAAGGAGAGCTTTTGGTGCGTGTTTTAACTGCAGCAGTTTTGATCACAAAAACGGATGTCGTAAATAGGTTCCTTCCTTGTGCACTGAAAGCTCAATACAAAAACCTGCTACTATTCCTGCCCAAACTAATAGGGGTGCAAAACCAAAAAATATCCAACTGCTGGAGCAAGTGGAGTAAATCAAACTAGTGGGACAAGGGTTATGGCAAGAGCTTATGCTATGAACCAGAGGGATGATCAAGATGGACAAGACGTGGTTGTTGGTAAATTTCACTTATTTGCCTTATGTCTGTTTACTTTGTTTGATCCTGGTTCTACACATTCTTGTATTTGTTCATCACTCGTTCTTCCTGAAAATATGAAATTTGTGATGCTTGATTATAGTGTGCTAGTTGAAAGTCCCTTGGGCTACTGAGTTTTTTGTAGTTGAATTTACCAAACTTTCCCTCCATGATCATAGACCTAGTTTTTCTAGTGAATTTTATTGAACTGCCCTTCAAAGATTTTGATGTTATTATTGGGATGGATTGGCTTTGTAAATGTCATATGGTGGTTGACTGTAGATCAAAGCATTTGACTTTTAAGGACCTTGCCTTTTCTCATATTATTGTGCAAGGTGAAAGATTATTGACGTCTAATATTATTTCTTTGGCCATGGCAAGAAAGATGATCTAGCAAGTTTGTGATGCGTATCTTGCTCACATAGTTGATACATGCTTGGAGAGCCCTAGTCATAAAGATATTCCTACTGTGTGCAACTTTCCAGAAGTCTTCCCAGAAAATCTTCCTGGACTACCCCCAGAAAGGATAGTTGAATTTCCAATGGAGCTTATTCCAGGATCTACTCCTATTTCTATTACTCTTTATAGGATAGCTCTAGCAGAACTAAAAGAGTTGAATACTCAGTTGCAAGAACTTCTTGAGAAGGGTTTTATCCGTCCTAGTGTCTCTTCGTGGGGAGCCCTTATTTTATTTGTAAAGAAGAAGGATGGAACTCTTAGATTGTGTATTGACTACAGACAACACAACAAAATAACAATCAAGAATAAATATCCACTGCTAAGGATTGATGATTTATTTGAGAGAAAGATATTCTTAAAACTGCTTTTAGAACTCGATATGGTTATTATGAATTTATGGTAATGCCATTCGGATTAACTAATGCTCCCGCAATATTCATAGATCTAATGAATCGAATATTCAAGCCACATCCAGATCGATTTGTGGTAGTTTTTATAGATGATATTTTAGTGTATTCCAAAGGTGGTGAAGATCATGATAAGCATCTCTGAATTGTGTTGCAAATTTTGAAGGAGAAAGAACATTATGCAAAACTTTCCAAGTCTGAATTTTGACTAAATAAAGTAATCTTTTTGGGACATGTCGTGTCAGCCGAATGCGTAAAGGTGGATCCTAGTAAAATCCAAGCAATTGTTGAATAGAAGCCTTCCAAAAGTCCAACCTAATAAGAAGCTTCGTAGGCTTGGCAGGATACTATAGGAGGTTCGTGAAAGGCTTCTCCATTATAGCTTCCCCTTTGACCAATCTCTTGAAGAAAGAGGAAAAGTTCATCTGGAGTGACAAATGCCAAGAGAGCTTTGGAACTCTTAAATCCTCGTTAATGCAAGCTTCGGTACTTACTCTTCCAATAAGAGGGAAGGAGTATGTGATATATAGTGATGCATCTCATCATGTTCTAGGGTGTGTTCTGATGCAAGAAGCGAAACTTATCTCATATGCCTCTCGAAAATTAAAACCACATGAATTGAATTATCCTACTCATGATCTGGAACTTGCTGCTATAGTATTTACCTTAAAGACATGGAGACATTATCTGTATGGAGAAAAATGTTACATATTTACCAATAAAAAAATCCTTAAATACTTGGGTACACAAAATAAGTTGAACCTAAGGCAACATTGATGGCTTGAGCTCATTAAGGATTATCATTGCACGATCGATTATCATCCAGGAAAAGTTAAGGTGCTTGCAGATGCCTTATGTCACAAGTCCTTTGCAAGCCTGTCCTTAAGTCCACTACCATTGTTTGTTGAGTTAAGAGTAATGAATGCTCTTGTTGCACCGCATCCATCTTGCTCTATTATTTCCCAACTGCAAGTTAAACCAGTATTACTTGAGCAAGTTAGAAAAGCATAAAAGTTAGATGAGAAACTCACGAAGGTGACCAAATAGGTTCAAGATGGAGAAAAACACGATTTTACATTAACAAAGGATGGTGTCTTATCTTATCAAAATAGATTGTGTGTCCCTAATGATGAGAGATTGAAAGAAGAAATCTTGAAGGAAGCACACACTTAGTCATATGCCATGCACCCTGGAGGTACAAAAATATATTGGACCCTTAAAGAACACTACTGGTGGAATTATATGAAGAAAGACATTACGGAGTACATTTCGAAATGTTTGGCTTGTCAACAAGTAAAAGCAGAACGTCAAGTTCTAGTTGGGCTCCTCCAACCCTTGCCAATGCCAGAATGGAAATGGGAGAGAATAACAATGGACTTTATTTCTGGACCTCCTCGCACTCAAAGGAACCATGATGCAATATGGGTAATAGCGGATAGATTAACGAAAAGTGCTCACTTCTTAGCAGTCAGGATGGATCATTCACTTGAGAGGTTAGCAGAACTATACATTAATAAAATTGTAAAGTTTCACGGAATCCCTATCTCTATTTTCTCTGACAGATACCCTAGGTTTTCATCTAGATTTTGGTCTAGATTTCAAGAGTCCTCGAGTATTAAGTTAAATTTCAACACCTCATTTCATCCTCAAACAGATGGTCAGTCGAAAAGAGTGATACAAATTCTAGAGGATATGCTTCGAGCTTGCATCATCGAGTTTGAGGGTAGTTGGGACAAATATTTGGCTCTAGTAGAATTTGCTTACAATAATAGCTATCAATCGAGTATTGGAATGCCTCCTTGTGAAGTCTTATATGGAAGAAAATGTCAGACTCCTCTTTGTTGGAGTGAAGTTG
This sequence comes from Solanum clarkiae, assembly GCA_011800125.2. Lineage (NCBI taxonomy): Eukaryota > Viridiplantae > Streptophyta > Magnoliopsida > Solanales > Solanaceae > Solanum > Solanum clarkiae. The sequence goes on from JAABOM020061671.1 coordinate 11,707, forward strand.
GTGAAAGAAAACCTGTCCCGAAATTGTGCAGCAGACAGAAAACAAGGTAAAGGTGATCAAGGATCATTTAAAGATCGCTTCGCATTGGCAAAAATCATATGCTGATCTTAAAATACAGGATATCGAGTATCAAGTTGGTGATAAGGTATTCTTAAAAACATCTCCATGGAAAAAGATTATGAGATTTTGCCAAAAGGGAAAACTTAGCCCCCGATTTATTGGACCCTATGAGGTACTTGAAAGAGTGGGACCAATTGCACTTTAATTAGAATTACAACGTGAATTGGACAAGATCCACAATGTCTTTCACGTGTCAATGCTCAGAAGATATCATTTTGACCCCTCTCATGCCCTACTATTTGAATCTATTGAGCTTAACCAAGACTTGATGTATGATGAGAAACCTATCCATATTCAAGCTCGGGAAATAAAAGAACTTAGAAACAAGAAAATTCTCTTAGTAAATGTACATTGGAGGAACCATTTAGGAGAAGAAGTCACCTAGGAGAAGGAAAAGATATGAGGACCCAATATCCGCAATTATTTCGAGACCAGCTCAAGTTAAATTTTGAGATGAAATTTCTTAAGGGGGAGAGAGTTGTAATGCCCATATTACAAAATAATATAGTCACTTTTATAAAGAGTATTCCCTCAAGATGAAGTCAACCCCTGCTTCACACCTCTTTGTCTTGAGTTTGTGTTGTTAGAGAAATCGGTTCTCTTGAATTATAGAAAGGAATGAGGGAGAAGTTCATTTTAGTGAAATTTATTTACTTATACACAATTATACATGTTAAACAATTCTTAGTAATAATTATTATGTGTGAATAAATAAATAAGGAAGAAAAAAGAGAAAAGTAGGGCAGCCATCTTATTGGACCTTTTTTTCTCTTAAGATTCTTTTGAAGTCAAATATGTTTTCCCCCAAAGTGAGTCAGTTTATTGACCTTATCAGACCTTATAAACTCTCTCCTATACTTATTCTTCATGAAACACACGTTAAATACATCAGTTCATTGGAGCATAGTTAAGAATTCCTGTATCATTTGGTAAGTGATTGAATTTTGTCTTTAAATTGAATTGTGTGTAGTAATTGTGGAATATCTCATTGTATATAGTTGTATTTTTAGTGTGTAAATATGTTTTGAAAATTAATTGACATACCTACAACTTTTATATTCATGTAAAAATCTGAATCTGCTTGTACAGTACAAAAAGAAGGCGTGAAACACAATGATAGTTCTGCCAAATTTTCTATCTAAGAAGCCTTCTATGTGCTGTTGTCAGTATTTTAATAATAGCTTCTTGTGTGAGGGGTAATTTACGATTTGTATTAGTTCTTTGAAACCTTAATATATGTATCTACAACTCTTATGACTATGTTGGGACCTAATTTTATAGTTTTGTATTCAAAATAATAGACGCAATTTAGGACAAGTTCTGTCCAGAGTTTTGACAAAAAAATCTTTGGGGGTGTGCTGTTAATATTTTGATCATAAATACTTATACAAAGTGTATTCTAAAGTGGTTCTCAATCATTTGCAACCTATAGTCATATACGTATGGTTTTCATGTAGACTAGAAAGCCTAGTTTGTCTATTTACCAATTCAAAATCTAGTTGTATTGTAAGGTGGTAAAATTGTCAAGAAGAGCATGATCTACAAAAATAGAACTTAGTTTTGGCATTTCTCTTATTAGTTATGCCTATTAAAAGTGTTAAATATTAAATGAGAATGTACATGAATATTAAGGTGCTCACACTCTTATACAATCTTAAGGAAATTGATTGAAGAAACGGATGTCGTATTGATCCACGACTTAAAATTGGTAGGGTCAATTGCGTGCTAAAAATGTTCAGGTTCATGTAATATATTATTCTTGCGCATTTGTTACCTATTGGTAGATCTTAATATTATCTTGGTATCTCCGCTAAGTCCTTGTAATTTTATCTGGTTGTGTTGATGTATTTTGGGACTTGTAAGAAACTTATTGAAATTGTCCATTTGTGCGAATTGCCTGATCACTTGATATCCTTGTGGACTTTGTCCTTCTTGTGGCTGTGACTTTGTGCGCATTGGATTGCCTCTTGTTTGGATCAATTGTCATCTTGATTGTGAAATTTTGGTTAGTCCTAAGTGTGGATGCAGTCCATTTTATGTGCAAACTAGAAAGTCACTCTTAGTATGGTTCTTGGTTCTCTTGATAATCGGGTTTGTACCCTTCTTGATATAGAGCTTCAATCCATGTTGATACTTGATTATGTTTGGTGTGACGGTATAACTTACATATTGGGCTAATCTTGTCATTTGAATATCATGTTGAAATCATTCTAGGAAACCTTGATACTTAGATCTTTAAATATCCTACTAGATAGTATTGATATATGTGTTCACTTCGTCTATTTACTATATCCCAATTGTGTTTCCCTTTAACTTAAGAAGGGTAAATTGAGGGATTTAAGGTTCTCAGCTTTTAACATTTACACCACTAAGCTTCATGATCAGCGATAGTTATTTCTATCGTAGGGATAGATAATGCTTGAGGATGGCCATTGAAGATCAGATTTGCATCTAGACATATGTATTGTAGTAGTTTTGAGACATGTACATGATTCTCCTATTGAATATATATGTATAAATTTGAAAAGCTAATTAAACTATGGAACCATGGGTCGTAGCATTAATTTTTTGCTTGTTTAGTTAAATTTGAGTTGGCGAGCTTTTCTATATTAAAATATCAGCTATGTTAAGATGATTGTATGAAACTGAAACTAGCAAATTTTATGTCCTTGCATTTTAACATCGATAATAATTTTCAGTGTGCTACAACAGTTTGGGCAATATATAAATATCTTGCAATATAGTAGTTTAAATTACTTGCAGGGTACGTATGCCAAAAACTTAAGATAGAATCAACTGCACAACCTTCAGAGCAAACTCCTATATCATTAACTCTTTTGAATTCGTTACTTAAATATGATTAATAGGTCACATGTTAAATTCTTCATATGTTGATAAGTGGTATATAAGCCTAGAATGTACAAAAGTGACACCCTCCCACGAGGGTTGCCAGACCAGGTCAATCAAATTGAAACAAAAGATGTATAAATTTGGATGTTGTGATAATTTTAAGAGAACACATTACTACAACTTGAGAAATTTACAAAGAATCAGAGGAATATTTATTATTTCATTTCATGTAATATCCTTGATCATCCAATCAATAAGAGTAAGGTCTATCCAACAGTATGATAATAATTCCTACAAGGAATTGTTTTCTAAATTTAAAGTTGCTAGTAAGCTAAGAGGTCTAAAAGGCAAGAAACCCAAGAATGTCACAACCAGATCTAATAAGGTAATTCAAATGTTTGTTCCTCCAACATATCATTACAAATCACAACTACTGCCGTCATGATTCAAAAGTATCAGGAAGCTACCCATGAATTGATAGTGATGGGACTAGAATTTTATTTATATGAATTCTGGATTCTCTAGAAAAGACTAATTATTTTGATAGTTTAACATGTATAGCTATATTGTTTTGGGCAAAAATAATTGAGTTCCATAGAACTCATAAGGAGATCTGTAGTTCCGCCCTTGACATCATGTCCCATCCTATATGTATTTTATTTTTTCTTTTTTTGGTGAATGCTTTGATTTGGAATGAAAGATTAAGAATGCTTGCGAGAAAATTTATCATGTAATTTGCTCATCTTTTTATTTTGTTTTTATATATGTATAAATTTCTCAATAAGACAAAAATACAATAATTGTACCAACATTACTGTGACTACCAAAGCCTTATTATCCTTCATGATCACCCCTTTTTTAAGTAGTTTATTCTAAGAAGATGATTCATATATATTGTAATTAAGAAAAAAGATTGAGCTATCAATGATAACAAATCTCTCACGAAGGGGCTGAGATAGTCCTTGTCTGACATATGATCGAATGTGACATTCGCTAGTGGCTTAGTTAACAAATGATGTTATGCATCTACTATAAATTGTAGTTTTTGACATGATACTAAGCGCTTGACTCTAACAAGAAGTAACAAATTAAGCTTCATGAGATGATTTTTTATTTAAGAAAAAGAACAGAGGAAATACGAAGAAAAAATGCATTATTTTTGAAAAAAATAAAATCAGCATAGACGTAATTTTATCCATTTCCCCCCCAAAAGTATGTCATATCAAAAATATTATTGTAATTTTTTTCATTTCTTTTTGTAGGACAAACCCTCTTAAATGTATATACAAGGGACTTTTTTTCTAAATAAAAGTCCTCAGTTTCAACAAGCAAAATGACGAAGACTTGAGAATCAATAAGTCAACTTTTTCAAAAAACATGATGCAAATATATATGAGTTTTGACTAAAATGATTTGATTAATTGGGAAAAGTGATGGAACTATTTTAAAACCCCACTTACGTGGGTACGAGTGATGCAAGAGATAAGGTTGAAAAAATTGAACTGTTGATATTTACGAAGGGGTTTACGACTTGTAAATCATAGTACAGTTCGTAAAGCAGGTCTCGTAGAATCTGGCAGACTTGGGGAAATTTGGATCTTTCTGAAGTTTGATCTACAACTCATCATATGACTCGCAAATCACTCTATGAGTCATATATCCTGTAATAGGGGTTTCGTGACAAATTCTAGTAACTCAAATTGCAAGACCTTTAGTTCATAACAAGTCTTCTATGGCTCATAGTTTGCTCTATGGCCCATAAAAGGGTTCTTATTGGCCCGTCGGGCAAGGATTTTAATAGAAGTAAATTTTACCTTTTCTCTTTCTTCTATGTTTAAACTGCGTCGTTTTTACCCCATCTACATTCCTTATCATTTTACATAACCCTAATACACCACATTCTTCCTCATTCTAAAAACCCTAAGTCTCCAAACTCTCTCAAACACTCTCAAGTTCTTTCAATGTTTCAAGCAAAAAAGGGCAAGCTAGGATTTTGTCTTAATCATCATCTTCCAAGATTTTTCCATCTCTAATCATTAAAGTATGTGTGTTTGATTGTGGGAACATTCGTTCCCACAAGTTCAACAATCCTCATCTCAAATTACATATATTTGTGGACTATTTTATGGGTATTCATGAGCTCTTGCTTATGATAATATTATTATGCATTGTACACATATCATCTATCTGTGTTCTTCAAGAAATTATGATTTATGCTAAAACATTGGAGTTTTCATGACACTCAAACAAGGGTTTTACTATTATGATTGTGGGTTAATTTGGATAACCTTAAATGAGTAGATTTTACTCCTATCATGTCTCATACTCTTGAATTATATGGCTTATAATGTATGTGCATATACCCACCATATTTGACTAAGGTTTCATGGCAAGAATTCTATGTGAATAAATGACTATTTTATGAATTTTAGGACAAGCATGTTGTGATAACTTATGGGTTCCCAAGCATGTATTAAACTCATGAAAAGTTTCTATGATTTGCAAATGACATATTAAGCCCTTATCCCATATTTTTACCCTCTTATGAGTAAATAATATCTACATGAAGGGGAAAGCATGATATTATTTACCCTCATGTACCAACTCTCACTAGAAGGGGCAAGCATGTTATAATATCTACACTCATGAGTAAGGTGATGTCTATTAGAAGGAGCAAGTCTATGCATTATTTTCACCCTCTAGTATAGTGTGTATTCCATATGTAGGGGAAAGTATTTGAATGAGCTACTCATGCAATATTATCATGTTGTTACAAGTTATGCAAGTTATGATTAAACTTATGATTACTTCAAGTATTTCGTGGGACTAGACTTAGCACTGAAATGAGGCTTAAGGTGGTGGATCGATCCAAGAGGTCCTTATATAAAGTCTTGCACTCTTAACTATGTGCTAACATTGGTTTATATTATTTCCCTAAATGGGCTTTTACTAGTGGAGCCATCTAGGCACATTACTTACTATGTGGGGAAAGCTCGATTTGCCTTGGAAAGTAGACCACTGCATTATTCGGCGTGCATTGAACATAGGGATTCTAAGTAGTAGCTCGCTTCATCTTATATGTCGGTTAGAGTCTCCTCCCACATATGTATGATATATTATGCAAATTTAGTTATCTTCATGCATGTTTAAACTAAATCATTGATTATACATGTCATATTGAGCTTATTTCTACTGATTATTATTATGCATCTTGATTATTATTATGCATCTTGATTATTATTATGAATTATATATTCCTTGATGCATTGCACCCTGCATACTTAGTACATTTCAAGTACTAACGCATACTTTTACCTGCGTGATCTCACTATGTGAGGATGGGAGCTTCTGTCCATCCTCTTCCTCTATGTGGTTAGCCATATCATTGAATATTGCTATTGGTGAGTCCTTCACTTCGGGGATGACATCCATATTATTTTCATACTTTGTGAAGACTTATCTATTTAGACTTTTTGTTATCTTTGAAGGTGAGCCCGGGAGGCGTCTTGGCCCCCATTCCACTCATACTAGAGGAGTTATTGGATATGGATGATATGTATTGAGCTTTACTCTTATTATTCTTATGTATCATAAAGGATTTTCGTAGTCCCATTTTCCCTAGATACTATGTGATATGTGCTCCTCTCTTTAAGGTTTTTGCTAAACCAAGGATGTGCCATATAGGTTTAAGAGGCTTGTTTGGGGACTCTCTTCAAGTTCTCATTCAACGTGTCATGTCTAGTCCCTAGGCTTAGGTTGTGATAATCTTTGTATCAAAGCACTAAGTTTAAATAGTCCTCAGAAATCCAACACACCGCGTCAAATAGAGTGTTGTTCGTGGTTGTGAAGTGCACCACCTTTATGAATGGGGGGATATGAAGCATTTTTGGAAATGGTTCACTTTGTCATTATCTATGTCATGACTAGATGTAAAAAAGGATTTCCTTCCATAACGGGTGGGTTTTTCTCTTATAGATCATGTCACAACCAAGGAGAGTGGCTCAAAGAGCTCCCTCACCTGAGGAGGGTTTGGCCCTTCCGGCTCCTCAAGCTTCCCAAGAGGAAGGGGTTACCCATGCTAAATGTCAGAATGTCATCTCTATATTCACACAAGCTATGACCAAAAAATTGAACCAAGAAGCCCAATCTATCAGGTTCCCACCCTGGCTTCTAGAGTTTGGCATTTCACAAGGATGAACCCTTAAGAGTTTCATGGCTCTAAGACAAAGAAGGATCCCCAAGAATTCATTGATAAGGTATATAAATTTCTTATTATTATGGGGGTGAATTTGGATGATAAGGAGGAACTTGTGGCTTACCAACTCAAGGATGTTGCAGAAGTTTAGTTTACTCAATGGGAACTTGAGTGTAGGAATGATTATCCCATCCCGTGGGAGGAGTTTAAGGCAGCCTTTGTCAATCGATTCTTCCTAGTTGAATTGAGAGAAGCAAATATGATGGAATTCATGAATCCTAAGCAAGGCTCCATGAGTGTGAGGGAGTGTTATCTTGAATTCAATAAGCTCTCAAAATATGCTCCTCACTTAGTTGCTGACTTTATGGTAAGGATGAACACGTTTGCGTCGGGGGTGTCTGACTTGGTGAATGATGAATGTCGCACAACTATGCTTGTGGGTGATATTGACTTATCTCGACTCATGATTTATGCCAAGAAACTTGCAGGGGAGAAGCTCCGGAAGAGATGGAGTGGTAAGTCCAAGAGGGCTCGATATGATGGTGGCTCAAAGGTTTTAAGGATGGTCGTTACCAATAAGGTCACAAATTCCAACACCAAGGTTCCTTTAATTATCAAAACAAAAGGTTTTCTAATGATAGGGTTCCTAACCTTAAGGTTCAAGGTGCTATCGGTGGGATGACTCTTCCAAGGTGCCCACACTATGGAAGAAATCATGGTGGCAAATGCTTGAGGTATTCGAATGCTTGCTATGGTGTGGAAGAGTCGGCCACAAGATTGTTGATTGCCCCTATGCTCCAATCAAAGGTAAGGATGTTCGTCCTCAACGACAAGATGCTCATGTTTATTAGAGGGTACAAGGCATCCAAAAAAGGGGTGCTCCACGTGACAACCAGTTATATGCCCTTCAAGGGAGGCAAGGTCCGGAGGAGGTGCCCAATGTTGTTATCGGTGTGTTAAAGGTTTATGATTATGATGTATATGGTTTGTTGGATCCGGGTACTACTCTCTCTTATATTACTCCTTTTATCACTAATAAGCTTTATGTATGTCTTTATTTATTGCGTAAACCCTTAAAAGTGTCTACACCTATTGGTGAATCTATTGTTGCTAGAATAGTCTATTAGGTTTGCCTCATGTATATATTGCATAAAGTGTTGCCTTGTGATTTTGTTGAACTTATTATGGTGGATTTTGATGTTATTCTTAGGATGGGTTGGTTACATGATATAATAGTTCCATTGATTATAGAACTTGTAGGGTTAAGTTTCAATTTCCTAATGAGCGCATCTTTGAGTGGGAAGGTCATAATCCGTCGGTCAAGGGTATGTTCATTTATTGTCTTAAGTCCCAGAAATTGATTACCAAGGGTTGCATTTATCATCTTATAAGGGTTTGTACTATTAAGTCTAAAGTTCATTCTATCGAGTCAGTTCTGGTTGTCAATTAGTTTCTTGATATGTTTTTCCAATGAACTTTCTAGTGTCCCTTCCGTAAGGGAGATAGATTTTAGTATAGATCTCCTCCCCAATACTCAACCCATTTCCATTCCTCCTTACTGTATAGCCTCGGCGGAGTTAAAGGAGTTAAAGGACCAATTGAAAGATTTGTTGGAGAAGGATTTTATGCGGCCTAGTAAGTCATCTTTAGGTACACCAGTGTTGTTTGTGAAGAAAAACGATGGCTCACTTAGATTGTGCATCAATTACCAGCAACTCAATAAGGTCACAATAAAGAACAAGTATCCTTTGCCAAAGATAGATGACTTATTTAATTAACTTCAAGGAGCTAGTCATTTTTCTAAGATTGATGTTTGGTCTGGGTACCACCAAATGAGAGTAAGATAGTGTGACATTCCTAAGATGGGCTTTTGGACTAGATATGGGCATTTTGAATTTGTGGTTATGTCTCTGGCCTAACAAATGCACCGGCAATATTTATGGATCTCATGAATAGGGTCTTTAAACCCTACCTTGATGTGTTTGTGGTGGTCTTCATAGATGACCTATTGATTTACTCTTGGAGTTAAGAAGAGCATGTGAAACATTTGAGAGTAGTGTTGCAAACATTGAGAGACGAGAAGTTGTGTGCTAAATTTGATAAGTGTAAATTTTTATTGAAGAAGGTCACATTCCTATTGTATGTGTTGTCGGGTGATGAGATAAAAATGGACCCTAAGAAAATGGATGTGATAAAGAATTTGCTTAGGCCCTTGACTCCCTCGAATATTTGGAGTTTCTTACGCTTAGTGGGGTATTACTGGAGGTTCGTGGATGTTTTTTCCTCAATTGCTTCCCCTTTGACGAAATTGACTCAAAAGAAGGAAAATTTGTATGGACGATGAATGTGAAGGACGTTTTCAAACTTTGAAAGACAAGCTTACATCCACCCTATTTGGCTCTACCGGAAGGGTTGGAAGGGTTTTTGTTCTATTGTGATGCTTCAAGGGTTGGTTTGGGTGTGTATTGATGCATAGTGGTAAGGTCATAGCGTATGCTTCTCAATAATTGAAGGTACATGAGCGTAATTATCCCACCCATGATTTTGAGTTAGCGGTCGTAGTATTTTGCTTTAAAAATATAGCATCACTATTTGTATGGAGTTCATGTAGATATGTTCACCGACCACAAAAGTCTTCAATATGTGATCACACAAAGGGATCTCAATTTGAGGCAAAGAAGGGGTTAGAACTCATCAAGGACTATGACATGAGTGCAATATCATCCCAGCAAAGCTAATGTTGTGGATGACACTCTAATTGGAGTATCCATGGGAAGTATAGCCTATATTGGTAATGGCAATAAGGAAGTGGTAAGAGAAGTTCAGCGGGAGCTAGGTTAGGAGTTAGATTGAATGAAGTTGAAAATGGAGGTGTGGTGGTATTTGATGGCTCCAAATCTTCTTTGATCGAAGAGGCCAAGTCAAGGAAGACCTTGACCCTTCCTTGCTAGAATTGAAATCCTTGGTGAAGGTTGGTAACATGGAGGTTTTCTTCCCAGGGGGAGATAGTGTTCTTAGATACCAAGGTAGGTTATGTGTGCCTAATGTTGAAGGAATAAGAGACTTGATCCTGCAAGAGTCCCATAATTCATCGTGGTTCTACAAAAATGTATAGGGACATAAGGAAGATCTATTGGTGGGGTAATATGAAAAAACATCAAAGGTCAGGTGCTCTAGCTCAAGACATAGAAATTCCTACTTGGAAGTGGGAAGAGGTGAATTTGAATTTTGTGATTAGATTACAAATGAATAGGAAACATTTCGATTCTATTTGGGTTGTTGTTGACAGTATAAAAAAATTCACCATCTTTTACCAGTTAAGACCACTTATAGTGCCGAATATTATGCCAAGATATATATTCATAAGTTTGTCAAGTTACATGGGGTTCCATTGTCTATTATGTCAGATCATGATATTCAATTCACTTCACACTTTTGGAGATCCTTCTAAAAGGGTGCCGTTACCAAAGTCAAGCATAGTACAACCGTTCATCCTCAAACTGACAGCCAAGCCAAGAGGACAATTCTAACTCTTAAGGATATGCTTAGGGCTTATGTTTTGGAGTTCAAATGTGGTTGGGGCGAATATCTTCCACTCATTGAGTTCGCTTATAGCAATAGCTAATCACTCTAGCATTGGAATGGCTCCCTTTAAAGCCCTATATGATAGACAATGTAGATCTCTGATTGGATTGCTTGATGAGGAAGAAAATGCTTTATTTAGACAGAATTGGTCATGGATGCTTTGGAAAAGTAAGTTGATAAAGGTGAGGTTGAAGATGGCACAAAGTAGGCTAAGGTCCTACTCCAACACAAAAAGAAGAGATCTTGAGTTTGATGTGGTGATTTGGTCAATGGAATGTCTCACCATGTAGGGTGTGGTCCAATTTGGCAAGAAGGGAAAGTTAAGCCCAAGATTTGTAGGGCTTTATACAATTGTGAAGAGAGATGATAATATTGCCTATGATTTAGAGTTTCCCTCAGAGATAAGTATGGTTAATCCGATCTTCTATGTGTTAATGTTGAGGAAGTTTAGAGTTGACCCAAGTTCTATAGTTCCCTTGGATGTTTTGGGTGTTGTGGAAGATAACTTGACCTATGAGGAAGTCCCGGTGGAAATACTTGATAGACAAGTAAAGAGGTTAAGAAATAAAGATGTGGCGTCCATCAAAGTACTTTAGAGGAACCAACAAGTTGAAAGTATAACATGGGAAGACGAATATGATATCAAGAAGTGATATCCGCATCATTTCCATTCCAATCAAGCTTAAGGGGACACTATTTTCCCATCTTAGAATATCCTTTCCTTTCATGCCATTTCCATGACATTCATGCATGTTTATATGAACATGAGATTGCATTATAAGTGCTATTTCAGACATGTTTTAAAATTTTAAATTGTGCATGTGTTGCACTATATATATATATATATAGTGTGTTGGCATATGATGCATGAATCCATTCCTTAGAGCTTTCCTTAGAACATTTAGGGACGAATGTTCCCAAGGGAGAGATAATGTAAGACCCTACTTATGGGGGTAGGAGTGATGCAAGAAATAAGCTTGGAAAAATTAGATTGTTAATATTTACAAAGGGGTTTACAACACGTAACTCATAGTATGGTCCATAAAATAGGTCAACCAGGCAGACTTGGTGAAATTTGGATCCTTCTTAAGTTTGATTTATGACTCATCATACGACTCGTAAATCATTATATGAGTCATAGATCTTGCAATAGGGGTTTCATGAAAAATTCTAGTAACTCAAATTTCATGACCCTTAGTTAACAAAAGGTCGTCTACATCTCATACATTGTTGTACGACCCATAGATGGGTTCTCGTGGGCCCGTCTGGCTAGGATTTTAATAGGGATAAATTTAACATTTCCTCTTTCTTTTAAGTTCAAACTATGTTGTTTTGACCCCATCTATATTCCTTATCAGTTTACATAACCCTATACACCTTATTCTTCCTCATTCAAAGAACCCTAAGTCTCTAAAGTCTCTCAAACACTCTCAAGTTCCTTCAAGGCTTCAAGCAAAAAGGTGCATGCTAGGGTCCCGAATTCCTCAACATCGTCCAAGTTATTTCTATCTCCTATTATAAAGTTATGTGGGTTTGAATGTGGGAACCTTCCTTCCCACAAGTTCAACCAATCCTCATCTCAAATTTCATGGATTTATGGACTATTTTATGGATATTCATGAACTCTTGCCTATGATACTATTATTATGCATTGTACACATGTCTTCTATTTGAGTTCTTCAAGAAATGATGATTTACGATAAAACATTTTTGGGGTTTTCATGACATTCATACAAGGATTTTACTATTAAAATGGTGGGTTAATTTTGATAACCTTAAATGAGGTTATTTTACTGCTATCATGTCATATACTCATGAATTGCATGGTTTAAAATGAATGTATACCCACCATGTTTGACTAAGGTTTCATGGTAATATTTCTATGTGAATAAATGACTATTTTATGAATTTCAGGACAAGCATGTTATGATATTTTATGGTTTCCCAAGCAGGTATTAAACTCATAAAAAATTTCTAAGATTTGCAAATGACATATTGAGGCCTTATCCGATATTTTTACCCTCTTGTGAGTAAATAATGTCTATATGATGGGTCAAGCATGATACTAATTTACCCTCATGTACCAACTCTCATTAGAAGGGGCAAGCATGTTACAATCTCTACCATCATGTGTAATGTGGTGCCTACTAGAAGGGGAAAGTCTATGTATTGTTTTAGCCATCTAATACAACGTATACGCCATGTGTAGGGGCAAGTATTTGAATTAGCTTCTCATGCCATATTATCAAGTTCTTACAAGTTATGCAAGTTATGAATAAATTTATGATTACTTCAAGTATTCCGTCGGATCATACTTAGCTCCGAAATGAGGCTTAAAGTGGCGGCTCGATCCAAGGGGTCGTCATATAAAGTCTTGGTCTCTTACCTATGTGGCAGCATAGGTTTATATTATTTCCATAAATGATATTTTGCTAGTAGATCCACCTATGCAAGTTACCCACTATGTAGAGCAAGCTTAGTTTATCTTGGAAAGTAGACTACTCCTTTTTTCGGTGTGGACTGAACATCGGGATTCCAATTAGTAGCTCCTTGGTCTTATATGTCCATTAGGGTCTCCTTCCATATATGTATGATATATTATGAAAGTTTGATTATCTTCATGCATGTTTAAACTAAAGCATTGATTATACTTGTCATATTGAGCTTATGTCTATTGATTATGATTATGCATCTTGACTATTATTATAGCATATATTCCTTGATGCATTACACCCGGCATACTTAGTATATTTCAAGCACTAACGCATACTTTTGACTACACGATCTTACCATGTAGAGACCAGAACTCCTATCCATGCTCCTCCTCCATAAGGTTAGCCGGATCGTTGAAGATGTCTATTGGTGAGTCCTCCTATTCGGGGAGAACATCCACTTTATTTTCATGCTTTGCTAAGACTTATCTATTTAGACTTTCTGTTATCTTTAAGGGTAAGCATGGGAGATGTCTTGGCCCCGGTTCCACTCATACTTGAGGTGTTATTGGATAGGATGTTATGTATTGCGCTTGACTCTTATTATTCTTATGTATGGTGAAGGTTTCCCCTAGTCCCATTTCCCTTCGATACTAAGTGATATGTGCTCCTTTCTCTTTCATGTTTCCGCTAAACCAAGGATGTGCTATGTATGCTTAGGAGGCTTATTTGGGGACTCCCTTCGAGTTTCTATTCGTTGTGTCATGTCTATGCTCTAGGCTTGATTCGTGACAACTATGCTATAAAAAATATTTAATTATTAGCCCTCTACAAAAATATTAACAAGTTGAAATTAGTACAACCAACTATCAATGAAATAATAATATATAATCTACTGACTAGTTTACACTATTAGTCATGATTAGCAAGTTAGCGTGTTATTTTATCGGTCTTTAAAAAATCTATAGAAAAATGAGCAAAAGAAAGATAAAGAGTAATATAAATTGGGATCTTGTGATAATGGGTTTTCATACAAACTCATTACTGCTACAAAATTTAGAAGAATGGGGGGAGTAGGTATAATTTCATTTCTTCTAATATTTTTTATCATTCATGAATTATTTTTGTTGAATTAGTAGTAGCAAGGTTCATGCAACAATATGAGATTATTTCTACAAGAAATTATTTTCTCAATTCATGATTAATGCTCGAGAGCTAAGAGGTTTTGATTTTAGAGGCAAAATAACAATGTCACCATCTAAGCCTAATAAGGAATCCCATATGTCTCTACCTCCTATGTAGCCACCACCATCAACTCCACCGCCACCATGAACACCATCGTCGCCACAACTCCATCAGCACCAGTTGAGTTGAACATAAGCTGACAGAGGCAGACCTAAAATTTTGAATTTATATATTTTGAATTCTAAAAACAAAAAGTAGATTACTCTGTTGTAGATTAGATTTTTGATAAATATAAGAGATTAAAAATAGTGAGTTCTGTTGAATACTAAGCAAGTCTCTAACTCTACTTGAATGAGCACCATACTCGCAATCACTATAAGAAAAATTAACCATCCCCTTATTTTTTGTGAGTCTTAAATTCAGTTGTGGTTGGATCGATGGATTCAGGAGTATAGTGAGTGAATTTATTTTGTAGTTTAGTTCGTCTTTTATTCTATAAAAGTTAGCTTACTTTTTTCTAGATTTATAATTTATAGCACATATTAAGCAAACATTTTCAAACAAATATAGGGTATGTATTAAAACTAAGTTGTGGATTACTGATGGTGAAGTACTACTCGCTCCATTTAAGGTTGTAATTGTAACACTCCTCAACGTAGCTCGAAAAGACCCTATGATGTATTTTTTGAATATCTTAAAATCAGTGTAGAATTTCACAAATCTGACTTTATATTCCTGTTCAAAGGGAAATATTTCACAGGAAAATGGTTACCTACAAGGTATAGGTTGCCCATGTCAATAAAATAATTTTTGGGTGAAATTTCGCAAATCAGTAGGGGTCTGCAACAAGTCCATGTCGCGGGCTTGCCGCGCCTTAGGTCAAAAAGTCTCGAAAATTCACTTTTTCACTTAAGGGCAATTAGGTAATAAGTCAATATCAATATATATGAGAATGCCTTATTCTTCTATCGTTTTCTAGCCCTAAAACTAACAAACACCTCTCAAAAATCCTCTCTAATCTTCTCTAACATTCCATTCAATCTCAAGACTTCAAGAACTTACTTTCGAATTCAAGAAAACAAAATCAAGCCTGAAGTCCTCCTCAAACTTTTCTTCAATAAATTCCAAGTTTAAGGTGAAACGACCCCGAAAAGTTCCTGAAAACGTACCTCAGAGTACCCAAAATTTCAATTTTTATGTATCTCAAAATCTATTTATTATTTCAAAAATACAACTCTATATTCATGATCAAGGGTCACAATTAGGTGAAGAAAGGTCTAACAAAGATTTAAGAGAAAACGATTAGCAATTTTAATTTTCATAATTTTTCTTATACAGAATCGATCCGCGACAGCACTGCGATGCGCAGCTGTCATGGGCCAGATGCGTACCAATGTATTTTATTGCCGGTGATTTCTATCTCAGACCAAAGCTTTTGGGTCTTGGGCCTAAGTGTTCCCAACCATATTTTTACCTATACTTAGCCAAATTTCACCCTTATATCATCTAAAATATTTCTCAATACTCACTCAAATACTTAGTCATATTTTCACTCCCCAAACTCAATTTCCAAACCCTCATCTCAAGCTAAGATTCTTCTTCAAGCTTCAAGTCTCCATCTCCAATCTTCACCAAGTTCATTTCTAAGCTAAGATATGTAGGTTTTAGCCATTGGGTTCTTCCACCCATGGTGACCTAATCTCCTTTTTACTCAATTTGCATGATTAGAGTTGATTTTACATGTGGGTCTTATATATTAAGAAATTTACTGCACGGTGATTTGAGTTTATGAAAGTATAATTTTTTAGCATGTTTTGAGCTCTAAATCTTGGATATAGTATTGGCTTTGATGAGAGGTTTTGACGTGAATATCTTAGGGGTGTTACAAGGTATTGATTGATTATTTTACAATAGATTTTTTTGCATAATTTTATCTCTAAATTGCATGGTCTTTTACCCCCATTTCACAGCCCCTAAGTGTTTGCTAAAATGTTTGATTAGGGTTTCTTGTAGAATTGAAGGTCCAAAGTATGAGATATGATATAAATGACTATATGATGATGAAATGAGCTTATGCATATGATAATTTCTATATAAAGTATTGTATTAGACCATGCCAAATTGAGGGGGGACTAAGGACCCGGATAACCAAGGTGGTAGTTTGTGCTAATCAACTGAGGTGGGGGTTTACACTCATCAACTGAGGTGGCAGTTTGTACTTATCAACAGAGGTGGGCGTTCTTACTCATCAAACCATATGTGGGGTTTGTACTTCTCCGCCAGGGTGATAAGGTGTAATTATCATCAACAACGTGAGGGGTTCGTACCACACCAGCAGGGTGATGGGGTGAGATCATCATCAACTGTCCAAGAGTTCACACTTTGGAAATCTAGTTGGTCTATTCTTCACAAATGATATCCTATATGAGTATGAGTTACTTAAACATGATTTACTTAAGCATTGATCATACATGCCATATTGTTATATTATGCCTATTGCTTAATATTAGGCATTTCGCTTATGGTGCCTATCTATTGTGGCATTGTATCCTACATACTTAGTACATTTAAACATACTAATATATACTCTATGTCTATATAATGTCACCATGTAGGAACTGGTGCCCAAGTTGATCATCCTCCTCCTCCATGTGGCTACTTCGACACTACTTAAGCTATTTAGTAAGTCCTCCATTTTGGGGTCCTTAGTCTATGTTGCTCCTATTATGCCCTCGCTCTTATCTATGTATTTTAGAGGTGTTTTTTGGACATAATATGTATCTATGTTAAGAGCCTTGACTCTATTAGTCATGATGTCTATGATATGAGCTTATCTCTTTACTCTTGCTTATGATATTGTGCAAACTTTTCTCTTAGCCCCGGTTTTCCCATTCTTTTATCTTTGATGCTTGATTTATTGCTTCTCTGACCACAGAAAAATGCCTATACAATAGCCAACAAAATCCTTCTTGATGATGCTCTAACAGGCCCGAAAGAACCTCCCATTCATTCCATCTGGACTAGCAGCCAAGTGGGGGCTCATAAAATGTCCGGTTATAGGTTCTTGAGGCGTTGAAGGTCCAATGCATGTCTTATGATTCGAATGACTATATGATGATAAAATGATGATAAAAATGAATGTATGGATATAATGATTAAAGGAGTGTCTATATATATATGCGATAATATCTCTATAGTGTTGGGGATGACCAAGCCTAGCTCGGGGGGTTGTAGGCTCGGGTAACCTATCTAGGGGTTGGCACCTCGGTCCCCTAGCTCGAGGGGTGGTAGGCTCGGGTAACCTTGTTGGGGGTCGGTACCCATCAACCTTGATTGGGGGTTTGTACTCCATCAACCTTGATAGAGGGTTTGTACTCCATCAACCTCATGAAGGGGTTTGTACCTCATGCACCCCTCCAAGGAGGTGATAGGCCTTGGATTGCACTAAGAATGGTCACTCCTTACACTTGTGTTATGATCTATCTATGTATGATTTTACTTCAAGCATCATTCATACATGTCATATTGTTATAATCTTATTCATTGTCTACGTTATGCATTTCGTTACGGTGCTTATCACTTGTTGCATTGCATATGACATACTTCATACATTCAAATGTACTAACGCATACTCTAATCCTACAAGATGTCACCATGTAGGAACCGGAGTACCGTTTGACCATCCTTTTCCTCTATGAGGCTAGTACGATTGTCTCTGAAGTTGTGGTAAGTTCTCCTTTCTAGGGACGTTGCTTATGAATTTTGCTTTGTACTAAGAAAATCTTTCTTTTATGTTATATATTAACAATGAGGGTGAGCCCAGTTTCTTGTCATGGCCCTCGCTCTTATCTATGTAGTAGAGGTGTTGTTGGACATATTATGTATCTGTACTTTGAGCCTTGACTCTCTTGTTTTTGATGTCTATGATATGGAAGTGTTTTCCCTTATCCCCGTTTGTCTAAATTTACTACTTCTTGCTGCATTCTATTGCTTTCATGACCAAGGATGTGTAATAATATGTTAAGAGGCTTGCTTGGGGTCCTCTCGAATTCCTATGCGATGTGTCACGTCTAGGCCCTAGGCTTGGGTCATGACAAACTTGGTATCAGAGCACTAGATTGTTAGATCCTCGAAGTCCAACACACCGTGTCGATTAGATTCTTATTCATGATTGTGTTATGCACCACAACTATGAGTTGGAGTCTATGATGGTAGGTATCATTCTAGCATCGGAACGGCCCCTTTTGAGGCTCTCTATGGTAGGCGTTGTAGATGCCAGTTGGGTGGGTTGAGGTTAGAGAGGTGGCTTTGTTGGGATCAGATCTTATTATGGAGGCTCTCTAGAAGGTTAAGATAATTAGAGAAAGATTGAAGACCGCCCAAAGTCTCCAAAAGTCCTACGCCGGCGTGAGGAGAAGGGATCTTCAATTCAAGGTTGGTGATTAGGTCTACTTGAAGGTGTCACCCGTGAAAGGTGTGGTCCTTTTTGGAAAGAAAGGAAAGTTAAGCCCAAGATATGTGGGTCCTTATAGGGTGATGAGAAGGATTGGTAAGGTGGCCTACGAGTTGGATTTGCCTAGTGAAATGGAGTTGGTTCATCCAGTCTTTCATGTGTCTATGCTAAGAAAGTGTGTAGGTGACCCTAATGTTATTGTACGCCTTGATGTTATGGGTTTCGTTGCAAACAATTTGACCTATGAAGAGGTTCGGGTTTAGATTTTGGATAGGCAAGTGAAGAGGTTGAAGAACAAGGATGTGGCTTCCGTTAAGGTCCTTTGGAGGAATCACACGTTGAAAGTGCTACTTGGGAGGTCGAAGCGGACATGCAAAAGTGATATCCTTACCCATTCCAATCCACTCAACCTAAGGTATTGATCTAAGTCCTCTATATGATCTCAAGTTTCTTATGTTCAGCCCATATGTCATTGCATGCATTTATATTTAAATTGACAAGTTCACACTTATGATGAGAATTTTGAAATGATGTTTAAGTGCATTGTTGCATCTCTTTATGGACTGAAATGGTCATGTTTGTGTCTCTCATATATGTTTCTTTGACATTTGGGGACAAATTTTCCCAAGGGGAAGATATTGAAACGACCCCAAAAAAAGTTCCCAAAAAAAGTGCCTCGAAAATGCCCGGAATCGTAATTTCCTCATATCTCAAAATTCATGTGCATACTCTTGTTCAGGGGGTCAAATTGAGTGAAAATGGGTCTAACCCTGATAAAGAGCAAACAAATGATAATTTCGATTTTCCAAGAATACAAATTCCAGTGAAGTTTACACGACACGGCTAGGGCGCGCAGATGAAGAAAACTTGATTTTGTGACAAGTCTGTGACGTAGACTTGTATATTTTTTGCCCAGTTAAATTTTGTATGGTACAAGACTTTGGGGTCTTGGGCCTGCGTATTCCCAAGTGTGAAAATACCTATACTTTGTCATTTCTCACCCTTATATCATTATAAACATTCCCCAATACTCATTCAAACACTTAGCCAAATATTCTACTTCTAAATTCAAGTCTCAAACCTCATCCGAATCTAAGGATATCCTCTCAAATTTCAAATCTCCATCTCCAATTTTCATCAAGTTCATCTCCACAGCTAAGGTATGTGGGTTTCTTTCATGGGTTTCTTTAAC
Organism: Solanum clarkiae; assembly: GCA_011800125.2. NCBI lineage: Eukaryota > Viridiplantae > Streptophyta > Magnoliopsida > Solanales > Solanaceae > Solanum > Solanum clarkiae. Next base: position 31,719 of record JAABOM020061671.1, read on the forward strand.
CCATGATGCCCAAGCTTCCTTTCCTTAAAAATTGCATGATTTATGAAATTGTGACTGTTCTACTATGTTTTGAGCTATGAATCTAGGATCGATTGTAAGATTTGATGAAGGGTTTGATGTATATTATTTGAGGGTTTTTACCAAGTATCTATTGATGGTTTTACATTGAATCTTCTAGCATGATAACACTCTTGAATTGTATAGTTTCACACTAGCACTACACTCCCTCTAAGTATTTGATAAAATGTCGGGTTATGGGTTCTTGAGGAGTTGAAGGTCCAATGCATGTCTTATGAGTTGAATGACTATTTGATGATGAAATTATGATAAAAAGGAATGTACGTATATAATGATGAAAGGATTGTATATATATGATATTATCTCTATGGAGTTGGGGATGACCAAGCCTAGCTTGGAGGGTTGTAGGCCCGGGTAACCTGTTGAGGGGTTGGTACCTCGGTCGCTTAGCTCAGGGGGTGGTAGGACCAGATAACCTTGTCGGAGGTTGGTACCCATCAAATATGATGGGGGGTTTATACTCCGTCAACCTTGATGAGGGGTTTGTACTCCATCAACCTCATAAAGGGCTTTGTACCTCATGCGCCTCTTCAAGGAGGTGATAGGCCTTGGATTGCACTAAGAATAGTCACTCCTTGCGCTTGTATTATGGTCTATTAAGTATTATTTTACTTCAATCATTATCCATACATGTCATATTGCTATAAGCTTATTCATTGCCTATGTTATGCATTTCATTATGGTGCTTATCACTCGTTGCATTACATCCTACATACTTAGTACATTCAAACGTACTAACTCATACTCTGTGCCTACATGATGTCACCATGTAGGAACCGGAGCACCACTTCATCATCACCCTCCTCCACGTGGCTAGTATGATTTTATCTCAAGCTTGTGGTGACTCCCCCGTTCCGAGGATGTTGCTTATGATCTTTTGCTTTGTACTAATACTATCTTTCTTTTATGTTATGTATTGACTATGAGGGTGAGCCTGGTTACTTGTCGTGGCCCCTGCTCTTATCTATGTAGTAGAGGTGTTGTTGGACATATTATGTATCTATACTTTGAGCCTTGACTCTCTTGTTCTTGATGTCTATGATATGGAAGTATTTTCCATTATCCCCGGTTGTCCAAATTTAAGACTTCATGTTGTATTCTATTGCTTCCACGACCAAGGATGTGTAATGATATGTTAAGAGGCTTGCTTGGGGTCCTCTCAAATTCTTATGCATCTTGTCACGTCTAGGCCATAGGCTTGGGTCGTGACAGTTTTTTTTCTCACGACCCAAACTAGGGTCTAGACGTGACATGGCAAATAGGGAACCTGGTGGGACCCCAAACAAGCCTCTTAGCATGTCATACACATATTCTTGGCCGCAGAAGCAAGATAAACAATAAGAGAAAACATAAACAAGGGAAATTGGGACTAAGAGGGAGAATTTAATACTTAAATGACATAGATGAATCAAAACTTATGCATAATACATAACTTGTCTAACAACACTTCTAGATATAGAACTTAGTGGGGTCCAAGATAAGCAATTGGGCTCAGCCTCATAGTAACGACCATAAGTATTTTGAAATATACAAGATATAGTCTAAGCATAAGCATGAAATAAGATAAATATTGTCCCCGGACATGAGGACTCACCAAAGGTAACTTGAACAATCCGTCTACGTGAAAGAGAATCAATGGGAGCTCCGGTTCCTACATGTAATATCATGTAGGCATAGAGTATGCATTAGTATATTTGAATGTACTAAGTATGTTGCATATAGGGAACGTAGGCAAAATGCAATATCATAAGCAATGGATAGCATAATAACAATATGTCATGTATGAATGATGCTTGAGGTAAAACATGCTTATATAGAACATATTACATGTAAAGGAAGAGACCATCTCTATAGACCAAGCAAACTTAGTACATGGAATCCAAGTTAGACCACCCCTTAGAAGTGATTGAGGTACCAACCCCTCAATTGGTTTATGGACATGACCACCCTCTACCGAAAGTGATTGAGGTACCAACCCCTCAATTGGTTGATGGCTTACCACCCCCATCCGAGGTGATTTAGGTACCCACCCCGCAATTGGTTGATGGAATGATTGAGATACCAACTCCTCAATTGGTTGATGGCTTACCACCCCCATCCAAGGCGATTGAGGCATCACCCCTTAATTGGCTATGGTCAACTCACAACATAATAGATACTTCTCATGAAATCAACACATATATACCATCCTTTCATCATTATAAAGTCATTTAACTCATATGCCATGCATTAGGCCTTCAACAACTCAAGAAACATAATCTGGACATTTTATCAAACACTTCGTGGGTGTGTAACGCTAGTGAAAACTATGCAATTCAAGAGTGAAATCATGCAAGAAAACTTAATGTAAAACCACCCACCAACACTTGGTAATACTCTTACGCAATATGCATCAAAACCCTTTATCAAGTCTCAATATAGATCAAAGATTCATAGCTCAAAGCATCCTTAAATAGTCACACTTTTATGAAACCCCAACATAGTTCATAGTCAAATTCATAATAAGTAAAACTCATAAGTAAATCAACTTAGAAACACGCAATAAATGTAAAAAGGAAGATTGACCACCTTGGGTGAAAGGACCCAATGGTTGAAACCGACATACCTCAACTTTGGAGAATTCCTTGATGAAGATGGAGGTGAGAACTTGAAGCTTGAGTGATTTTCTTAAGATCCGGGATGAGATTTGGCACTTGAATTTTGAGTAAAATATTTGTGTAAGTGTTTGAGAGAGTATTGGGGAATGTCTTGTATGACATGAAGGTGAAATATAGCTAAGTATAGGTATTTTTACGTATGGAAATAATTAGGCCCAAGACCCAAAAGCCTTGGATTGAACAAGAAAACAGGCAACAAAAATACATAGAGGCGCGGCCCTAGCGCGTCGCACCTTGGGCTCGGTTCCTCACTGGAAATCGACCACTTTGGAATTTCAAATTTTGATACAGTTACTCTAAAATCAGAGTTAGACTCATTTCCTACTTAATTTTGCCCCCTAAACAAGAATATTAAGTTGAATTTTCAATATCACGCACGGATTTTGAGATATATGGATATTACAATTATGGGCACTTTCGAGGCACATTATCGGGCACTTTTTGGGGTCGTTTCAATATCTCCCCCTTGGGAACATTTGTCCCTGAATGTCAAAGAAACATCCATAAGAAGAGTAATCATGAAGAAATTAGCTCCAACAAGAATGCAGCAACACATTTAAAACACCATTTCTAAAATCTCAATATACGTGTCAAAATCGTCATGAACTTGTCAACATAAACATGAGTGCATGCAAATGACATAGGGGCTGAAACATAAGATTTGGAACCATAAAAGAAAAGGATTTGATGTGTTACAACAAGCTTGAATAGAATGAAAGAGGTATGGATATTACTTCTCCATGCCCGCTCCGGCTCCCTGAGAGAGACTATCGACATGACGATTCTTTAAAAGGACCTTGACGAACACTGCATCCTTATTAATCAACTTTTTCCACCCATCCATCGAATATCTCCACCGGGATATTCTCCTAAGCCAAATGTATTCTCCACAACACCCACAACCTCAAAAAGTTCTCTAGCACTAGAGTTACTAACACATCCCCTCAACCTAGAAGCAAGAAGAACCGAACAAACCCTATCCATATCCATAGGCAATCCCCATTCGCATGCGACTTCACCAATCCTCCTCACCAATCTATAAGGACTCACAAACCTTAAACTCAATTCCCTCTCTTGCAAAACTAGACCACACTCTTCATGAGTGAAACCTTCAAATATACCCAATCACCAACTTTAAATTCAAGATTCCTTCTCCTCACATCGGCATAGGACTTTTGACGACTTTGGGCTGTTTCATCCTTTCCCTAATCAACTTCACCTTCTCCATAGCCTCCATAACCAGATCCGGACCTAACAAAGCCATTTCTCCCACTTTAAACCACCCAATCGGGGACATACAGCATCTACCATATGGAGTCTCAAAGGAGCCTTACCAATGCTAGAATGGTAGCTACTATTAGTCTCATCAAGAACCCTCTTTCTTAAGTCATCAACACTAGGCACACACAACCTATCTTGGTGCTTAAGGGCACCATCTCCCCCTTAGGAGAAAACCTCCACCTTGTCAATGCTCACCAAAGCCTTCAATTCTAACAAGGAGGGATCAAGATCTTGCTTTGCTTCTAACTCATCAAATGAGGATTTTTGAACCACTAGCAACCACAATACCACCATAGTCAACCTCTTCCAACCTTACCCTTAATATATAGTGGACCTCCCTAGCCACCCCTTTGCTACCATACCCATGGACAACCTACTCAAAGTACTGACCACAATATTAATCTTGTCGGGATGATAATGCACACTCATATCATAATCTTTAAGAAGTTCTAATCACCTTTTTTATCTCAAGTTAAGATCCTTTGGGTGAACATATATTGGAGACTCTTGTGATCGGTAAACACATCAACATGCACCCTATACAAATAATGACGTCACATTTTCAAAGCAAATACCACGGCGGCCAACTCAAGGTCATAAATAGGATAATCCTTCTCATGCATCTCAAATTGTCTGAAAGGATAGGCTATCGCCTTACCATTTCGCTTCAAAACACAACCCAAACTAATTTAGGAGGCATCATAACACACAGCAAACCCTTCCAACCCTTCCAGTAGAGACAAGATAAGAGTGAAGACAAGCTTATCCTTCAAGGTTTGGAAGCTCTTTTCACACTCATCGCTCCACACAATCTTAGTCTTCTTTTGAGTCAACCTAATCATGGGAGAAGCAATAGAAGAGAACTTATTTACAAATCTCTGGTAGTAACCCGCTAAGCCCAAAAAATTCCTAATGTCTGAGGGAGTCAAAGGTCTAGGCCAATTTTTAATCATATCCATCTTTTTAGAATTCACCTTAATACCATCCCCCAACACCACATATCTAAGAAAGGCAACCTCTTTCAACCAAAATTCACATTTCTCATACTTAGCATACAACTTCTCCTCCCTTAATCCTTGTAGCACTACCCTCACATGAGCCACATGCTCTAAATAAATCAATACTTCATCACTAGAGACCCCCACAAACATGCCAAGGTTAAGTTTTAAGATCCTATTCATGAAACCCGTAAACATAGCCGGTGCATAAGTCAACCAATCAACTCCACCACGACTCAAATTGCTCATTCCTAGCCCAAAAGGGAACCTTAGGATATCACCTACCCTCGTCCCCCCAAAAGGGAACCTAGGGATATCACCTACCCTCGTCCTCACTCGGGGACAAAACTCAAACTGAAGATCAATCTCAGAAAAATGACTAACCCATTGAAGTTGGTCAAATAGATCATACATCCTTGGGATGGGGTATTCATTCCTTATGCTGACCCTACTAAGTTATCGGTAAACAATACATTTTCTAAGTGAACTAACCTTCTTCTATACAACAACACAACGAAACTCACTAGGAATGACATCAAGGAACTCATTAACCACCTAAATCGCCCTTATAGGAAGGAACTTGGACTCGCCATCCCTAGCCCTAGCAAGATGATAGAGACTCTCCTTGGAAAACAACTCATAGGATTGAATGTAAAAAATGAATCTACCCTTGACCACCGCATCATGATTTCCCCACTTAAGTACGGGTTCACTAGGGAATTAGAATCTAACTCTACAGGTTCTACCAATAATGGAGACATAATATGCATGCAACTAATCCACCTCAAGTATAATACCAAAATCCATCATATCTAATTCAACATAGTCACAAGACAAGATCTATGCAATATAACCATAGAACTATTCCTACGAACCTTCTTAGCAACAATAGACTCACCAAAGGGTGGAGGAGGGCAGACACCAAACGTTCACACAACAACTCAGGACACACATGAAGCCCATGAGCAAACAAAGGTGATAACGAAAGAGATAGTGGCACCCGGACCCATCAATTCACACACATCAAAGTCAAAGAAAACTTCAATATACCGGTAACAATAGTGGGTGCCACATCCACTCCTTGAGCCTTTTGATCAACATGATCACCTTGTTCTTGAGGTTGACCACCTTCACACCTTTTTCGAGTATGAAGACAATCAACAACCTTGTGGACCACCTCATCACAACCATAAAAAGCATTGGTGCCCCTCAAACATGGGCCTCTATTACTCTTACCACATTTTGAGCACTTAACATAAGGCACCACACTACACCACCTTTGGGACTTTGGAACTTTCCTTTAGTACATGCCCTTTTGGCCCCTCTCTCCTCCCTCTTACCACTTGAAGTCTCGGGGGCACTCACTTCTTGATTGAGTTGAGTTGTCAATTTTGTCACCGCTTTGGTCAATACCCATAGAGCATTGTGAACCTCCACATTTGATATATCACCGTCCTGAGTAGCTTGAGACATCTTTTGAAATACAAAGATCAAAATAAGAAATAAGTCTTAGAGGACTTAACTTTACCACATGACATAGATCAAGAAGAAGGGAAACAATTCCTAAAAACGCCTCATAGCCTCCCATTCATAGTCGTGGTGCACTTCACAACCATGAATAGGACTCTAATCGATATGGTGTGTTGGACTACGAGGACCATTAACAACCTAGTACTCTGATACCAAGTTTGTCATGACCCAAACTAGGGCTAGACATGACACGGCAAATGGAGATTCCGAATGGACCCCAAACAAGCCTCTTAGCATGTCATACAAACATCTTTGGTCGCGCAAGCAAGATAAACACCAAGAGAAAATATAAACAAGGGAAATTTGGACTAAGGGAGAGATTTTAATACTTAAATAACATAGGTGAGTCAAAACTCAAGCATAATATATAACTTGTCCAACAACACTTCTAGACAGAGAACTTAGTGGGGGCCAAGACAAGCAACTGGGCTCACCCTCATAGTAACGACCATAAGTATTTTGAAATATACAAGATGTAGTCTAAGCATAAGCATGAAAGAAAATAAATATTGTCCCCGAACGTGAGGACTCACCAAAGGTAACTTGAACAATCCGTCTAGCCACGTGAAGGAGAATCAATGGGAGCTTTGGTTCCTACAAGGTAATATCATATAGGTATAGAGTATGCATTAGTATGTTTGAATGTACTAAGTATGTAGGATGCAAGGCAACAAGAGATAGGCAACGGAGGTAAAATACAATATCATAAGCAATGGATAGCATAATAACAATATGCCATGTATAAATTATGCTTGAAATAAAACATGCTTATATAGAACATATTACATGTGAAGGAATAGAACATCTCTATAGACCAAGAAAACATAGCACTTGGAATTCAAGGTAGACCACCCTTAGAAGTGACTGATGTACCAACCCCTCAATTGGTTTATGGCTTACCACCCCTATCGAAGGTGATTGAAGTAACAACCCCTCAATTAGTTGACGAACATGACCACCCTCTGTTGGGAATAATTGAGGTATCAACCCCTCAATTGGTTGATGGATTACCACCCCCATCCGAGGCGATTGAGGCATCACCCCTCAATTGGCTATGGTCAACTCACAACGCAATAGATATTTCTCATGAAATCAACACATATATAATATTCTTTCATCATCATAAAGTCACTTAACTCATATAACATGCATTAGGCCTTCAACAACTCAAGAAACATAATCCGGACATTTTATCAAACACTTGATGGGTATGTAATACTAGTGTAAAATCATGTAATTCAAAAGTGAAATCATGCAAGAAAACTTAATATAAAACTACCCACCAACACTTGGTAATACCCTCATAAAATATACATCAAAATCCTTCATCAAATCTCAAGATAGATCAAAGATTCATAGATCAAAACATCCTTAAACAGTCACACTTTTATGAAACACCAACATAGTTCATAGTTAAATTCACAGTAAGTAAGACCCATAAGTAAATCAACTTAGAAACATGTAATTTACGTAAAAAAGAAGCTTGAGCACTATGGGTGAAAGGACCAAATGGTTGAAACCCACATACCTCAATTTTAGAGAATTCCTTGATGAATATGGAGATGACAACTTGAAGCTTGAGTGATTTTCTTAAGATCCAGGATGAGATTTGGCACTTGAATTTTGAGTAAAATATTTGTCTAAGTGTTTGAAAGAGTACTGGAAATGTCTTGTAAGACATGAAAGTGAAATATAGTTGAGTATAGCTATTTTTACATATGCAAAGACTTAGGCCCAAGACCCAAAAACCTTGGACCGAACAAGAAGAAAATGGCAACAAAAATACATAGAGGCGCGCCGCTGGCACGTCGCTCCTTGAGCGCGGTTCCTCACTGGAAATCGTCCGCTTTGAAATTTTGAATTTTGATAAGTTGCTCTAAAATCGGGGTTAGACCCATTTTCAACTCGATTTTACCCCTTGAGCAAGAATATAAAGTCGAATTTTTAATATCACACACGAATTTTGAGGTATATGAATATTACGATTATGGGCACTTCCGAGGTACATTTTTGGGCACCTTTTGGGGTCCTTTCATTTTTACACTTTGACTCAACCTTATTAACCTTGATATATTAAAAAAAATTAAAAATAAGATGTGCATCCGTAAATCCCCACCTCCAACGACCATTTAGCGCCATTTCTTTCTTCTTGTTCTTCTTCTTGTGTTATTATTGTTGTTTATTGTGGCTATTATGTTGGGAAGAAGAAAGGAGAGATCATAGCATTTTTATTCTCAAAAATCTTTTGGATTTGAGAAAAAAATTTAATTTTCATTGATTTGATACTAAATTTCGTTGTTGTATCACTTGGCATTGCTTGTGACATGATTTTCGACCATTTTGATAAGTTAATATTATTGTTTTGTCTATACTGCTCATCTGAATTTTTTGGTTTTCTACTATTTTGGTAGAATTCATTTCAACAATTGTTAAAATATACTTTCAGCGACTATTGCAGTGCTCTAGTTGATGTTTTAACAATTGTTAAATATTGTTCAACAATTGTTAAAACGCATTCAGTAACTTATTTAACAACTGTTGAAATATAATTCAGCAATTGTTAAAATCGATGCACGTGCTCTAGCTATTGTTTTAACAATTATTGAATATTGTTTAACAATTGTTGAAACACATTAAGTAACTCATGCAATAATTATTCAACAATTGTTAAAACCGCTGACATGCACTAGCTACTGCTTTAACAATTGTTGAATATTGTTTAGCAATTGTTAAAAACACATTGAGTAACTCATGCAATAATTATTCAACAATTGTTAAAACTATTGGCGTGCACTAGATGTTGTTTTAACAATTGTTGAATATTATTCAACAATTGTTAAAACTGTTGCACATGCTCTAGCTGTTATTTTAACAATTGTTGAATATATTTTAACAATTATTGCATGAGTCCTGAGTGTGTTTCAACAATTGTTAAGCACTATTCAGTAATTGTTAAATCAACTGCAGGCAGTATCAAAGCAAAATCATGGTTAGTTTTTTTTTAAATAATAATATAGGTACATATGTCCATATTATCAATAGGGGATAAAATAACAATAGGAGTTGATTGTAATGGTGAATGGGTGGAGTTTAACAATTTTTATATTTGGCATTGAAAAATAAAGAAATGGAAGAGAAAATAGCAATGATGATGGACCGAGATGTCATGTATGAATACTTTGCAAACACGATCATTTCCTATTGCAAACTAGATTGTGAATTGAAAGATCTTTCCATCACCTACATGCACAGTTGTGGTGAAAAGTAAAGGGCCGCTCCATTCAGGATAAAAAATCAAATAAGTTTGTGTACTTATTTGATAGATGAAGGTAAACTCATTTAAAGTTATATATGGTTGAAAGATTGACTAAAAATTAACAAAACCAACAAATATTAAATGATGATTGTGATTCGACGGACATGAATATTCTAGACGAAAAAAGTATTGGTGCACAAAATACTCCTCAGACTCCTTCTACTCCTACTCCTGAAGTTGCCAGCAATACACCGAGAACCACACAATCATCACACCTAGTCATGCTCAAGATGATGAAACTAATATTTACATCAGTATGTCATTCAAGAATAAGCAAGAGTTAGATATTGCCTTGAAAATTTCTTGTGCGAAGAAAGATTTTTGAATGAAGAAGGTAATCAATTCGTGTGTTGTATATTATGTGAAATGTGTACATCACGAATGCAGGTGGTGGTTGAGAGCTGTAAAGCTCCAGATTTCTGATAGGTTTTACATTAGAAAGTACGAAAAATGCATACATGTGGTTCATAACATTTTATGAGTCATAATCCCCACGCCACGACAAAAGTCGTTGGTGCATACTTGAAGGATAGATTCCCAAAAGGTAAAGGTCCTTCAATAAGAGACATTGAGAATTTAATCCGTATTAAATCGGGTTGTAAGGTTAGCTACTGGAAGGTTTGGAAGGGAAGTAAAATCGCAAAGGCTTTGTTAAGGGGGACACATGAGCACGGTTATATAGTTCTTGATGCTTACCGTTATATGCTTATGACGGTAAATCCAGAAAATAAGACAGATTTGCAGCTTGATGAAAATGGTAGGTTCAAGTATTTTTTTGTTGCTTATGGAGCTTGCATTCGTAGTTTTCGACAAATTCGAAAAGTTTTAGCTGTGATGGAATATTTTTAAATAGTAAATACAGAGGCGTGCTGCTGTCTGCAGTAGCACAAGATGCAGAAGATCATATTTTTCTGGTGGCCTTTTGTGTAGCCGACACTAAGTGTGATGCCTCCTATCGATACTTTTCTTAGCAGATGAGCAGTTTTGTGGATGATACCCCTGAATTATGCATTATTTCTGACAGACATCCAAGTATCAGAAAGATGGTTGAGATTGTATTTCCTTTGGCTCATTATGGTTGTTGCATGAGACACCTCAGAGAAAATATCTAAAATAACTTTCACAATGAAAAAATCATCTTTCACTTTTATAAAATAGCAAAAGCATATAATGTAGATAAATTTAATGATCATTTCAACCAAATAAGAGATATGGTTCCATAAACTGCCGTAAACTTGAAACATATTGGATTTTACAGAAGAAGCAGGGCATTTTTTTCAAAAAAACAAGCAAATCTCATGTATTGAATGTTTTTGCATATTTTTCTTAACAGTTGATTATTAAAATTACAGTAATTACAACATTTGTTGCATATATTTCAGTATCTATTATATTAGATGCATGAAAGTGATTTGCTACTGATATAAATGCATCAGTTGTTAAAATTGTTGCTTTTGTCATATTTTTCAATAATATTGACAGTTTTACTTATTTTTCATAGGTTCAAAATCATGACAAATATTTGAGTCAATTAACGTAATGCTTCTTGATGAAAGAGAATATCGAATTGCTGCTCTTTTTAATGAAATAAAGTGCATATACAAAGAAAAGTTTTCTGAGAGGCACAATATGTTCATCAATGCATCAACCATCTTTGTTCCAAAGATAGAATAAAAAATTACTGAAAATGTTAATTTGAGGAATAAGCTATTGATTCATCAAACTGCCAACTATGAGTATCTTGTCACTGGTCACAATGTAGTTGCAACGGTTAATTTGCAATGAAAATCTTGCACCTGTAGAGTCTTTGACCTTGACAAAATACCATGTCCATATGCTAGGCAGCGCTCCAATATTAATATGGTGATGATTATGGAAAACGCATTTATGAATACTCATCTCCATATTACAAGGTAAAGATGTATGTTTTTGCATACTTAGAAGAAATCAAACCTGTATCGCCAGAAGATACTTAGAAAATTCCTAAGGAATTTTTAGAGAAGGAGATACATCCTCTGCATGTTGAGCCAGGCAAGGTGGGAAGAAGGGATAAGAAGAGACACAAAGGAATCGGAGAATCATTTCCAACAAAGAAAAATAAATGTTCTATATGCAAAAAGAATAGACATAAAAGAATAAGATGCTCGGAGCAAAGTGCTCCACAGATGTAGATCTTGATTAGTATTTGTTGTTTGTAGACGTTTCTTAAACTTTTTTTAATATTAATATTGAACAAATATTATTATTGAATGCTCAGTTCTCAAGAAAGAAAATGGCAGTATTAATATTGACAATTGTTTGCTGAGAAAATTTTCTCAGCATGTCGCAGTAGCTTCAGCAATTGTTGAAGTTATTGAGAAAAATTTTTAGCAAGTGGGTTGTTTGATTTAACAATTATTGAAGTTATTGAGAAACAATTTTAGCAAGTGGATTGTCTGATTTAACAATTGTTAAAGTTGTTGAGAAAAAATTTTAGCAGGTGAGTTGCATGATTTAACAATTGTTAAAGTTGTTGAGAAATTTTTTAGCAAGTGAGTGTCTGATTTAACAATTGTTGAAGTTGTTGAGAAATATTTTCACCAATAAACCCAAGTCTAAGCACCATTACATATATAAATTACTTTATTTATCAATTAATATGATTTATATAATCAATTAACAATCAAATTACTCGATTAAGGTTGATTACGCGTTCAATTACTCGATTGATTGTCCGTTATGAATAAATTATCATGTAATTACATGAAATCGTCAATAAACTCAAGTCTAAGTATCATTATATTTATAAATTACTTTATTTATCAATTAATATGATTTATGTAATATTTAACAATTAAATTACTCGATTAACATCGATTACGCATTCAATTACTCGATTGATTGTACGTTATGAACAAATTACCATGCAATTGCATTAAATCGCCAATAAACTCAAGTTTAAGTACTATAATACGTATAAATTACTTTATTTATCAATTAATATAATCTATATAACGATTAACAATCAAATTATTCAATAATTTGCTAAAATATTTCTCAACAATTGTTTGACATGCTGAAAAATTTTCTCAGCATGGCGCATCAACTTCAACAAATGTTGAAATTATTGAAAAAAAAATAGCAAGTGAGTGGTCTGATTTAACAATTTTTGAGAATTTTTTTAGCAAGTGAGTTGGCTGATTTAATAATTGTTGAAGTTGTTAAGAAAATTCTTAGCAAGTGAGTGTCTGATTTAACAATTGTTGAAGCTGTTGAGAAAAATTTTTAGCAAATGGGTTGTCTAATTTAACAATTGTTGAAGTTGTTGAGAAAAAATGTTAGCAAGTGGGTTTTCTGATTTAACAATTATTGAAGTTTTGAGAAATGTTTTCGCCAATAAACTCAAGTCTAAGTACCATTATTCTTATAAAATACTTTATTTATCAATTAATATGATTTATATAATATTTAACAATCAAATGCTCGATTAAGGTTGATCACGCGTTCAATTACTCGATTGATTGTCTGTTATGAATAAATTACCATGTAATTGCATGAAACCGCCAATAAAGTCAAGTCTAAGTACTATAATATATATAAATTACT
>JAABOM020061672.1:0-10832 GCA_011800125.2 Solanum clarkiae
ATAGCGAGGAATGTATTATAATAAGATACTATGGAATTCATGATGCATGATTTATATATATATATTATGTGCCCTTGCCATCTAACATTGAATGCAGGTTTGGTAAGTTTCAGGCATTATGCCCCATATATTTAGCATATTCAAATATACTAACACATACTTTTGCTTACATGATCTCACTATGTAAGGACTGGAGATTACTTTCATCCACCTTTTGACAACTAGATCGAATTTGAGATATTTGTTATGGTGAATCCTATCTTCTTAGGACAAGCCACTATCTATCTACTTTATGTTTTTCCCATTTCCATTTTTACTTTGAAGGTGAGCCTGGGACATGTCTTGGCCCCCATTCATCTTATATCTAGAGGCATTGTTCGATATCTTGTAGACTATTTTTAGATCTATGTGTTATGTGTTGTATTTGAAACTTACCATTATGGATATCTTTTGGATATGGCTATTATGGATTTGTTATAAGGATTATGATATGTATGTGTGTTTGATATGGAAATGTGGACGATCCTACATCCCGAATTGCCCCTTTAGAGTGAGTCATACTTACCCTCCCCTTAGTCTTTATGTGCTACATGTTATGTGAATCCATGTTAACCCCTTTCCCAATGATATCCATATAGTGTGTCCTATTTTTCCATCTCTTAGAACTATGTGTTTACTTTTGAATACGCTTTCGAACTGATGATGTGAATTTAGATACTTTGAGGCTTGTTTGGGGACTCTCGGATTGTCATTCACCATGTCACTCCTAGATCCTAGGTTTGGGTCGTGGTAATTGTACTGCAATAAGAAGATGCAAAAGTAATTTAAAATAGTTTTTAAAGCTCATTCCCCGAATTGCTGCTATGGGTGCAAATTTGTGAGAGGAAATGTGGAATGTGTTTTCTCAAGCTTATTATGTTCAGTGACATTTCCTCCACATAAGTTTAAGTATGATATAATTTTATACATGGAAGAATTATATTCATTTATACTTATAAAATCCAACAACCTTAAATTAAATCAATGATGACTTTCCTGTGGAAGGATGACCAACTTCAGATGCTCATATCTATCTTTCAGATTGTTCCACAGCATAAGAAGATCTTTTAGAGTAAGATATTACATTTTTGACCCCTCGTCAAGATGGTGGCAGAGAAATATAATAGCTTTGGCAGGTCTTGGCTAGATGCCTGGTTATTCTCTTTGATGGTGTCTACCGGACCCATCGCATCCAGGCGAATTTCAGCATCTAGTGCCCATGATGAATAGCCTTTGCTCGATATATCCAAGGCAACAAATTTAAGGTTAGAAATTTTTAGAATAATAAAATCCTTACCATTTTTACCTGTCTAAAGTAGCTTGAAATGGCCAGTGCTTCGTGCCGATAATGTGTTGTGAAATAAATGAAAGTATTATAAACTCTTATGTTTCACGACATGACATGCATACATGTGCACGAAAATGATTTGAAAGATGTTTTGACATGAGTTTTAATGATTTTTAAGAAATAAGTTATTCATTATGTTCCCATGTTGCAAATCTTTTCAAGTTCAAGTCAAACCTTTCAAGCTAATCTGATTCTCATTTAAGGATGAATGTTCCCAAGGAGGAGATAATGTAAAGATCCAAATCTCGTAAGACTTTATCAATGCTTAAAATAAAGGTTCCATGAGTTTTTTAACCAAGGTGATACTCCATGGTCACCTTCGGGGACCGTGAAGGGGTCCACGAGCTGTAGAGGATGCCTAGGGTGGCCCTTGGTCTTGTTCGGGTTGTATTTTGGCTTATGGTGGAGTTTAAGACCAAGTAGCGCTCCACTGAGCCCTTCATGGATCGTGGTGCTCACTACTGTTCATGAAAGTGGCTCGTGGTAGGTGCTTTTGGCTTGAAAGCCACTATGTGGCCAAGGCACCCACCACAAACCCTTGTAGGGTCATACAACCCACCACGGCTCGTGGTATGGTCCCATGATGGTGTAGTACAGAAATTTTTCTAAGTATCCAATCACCATCTCGGAACATAGATCCTTGTATGGGAGTTTGTACGGACCGTAGAACTTTGTAAGAACCGTGAAGTTGTTAGTGGAAATGACCTTGGTCTGAAACTTGGCTAAGCATCTGAAGACCCTCACTATGGACCCTTGTACAGTCCGTGGTCATGCGCATGAGCCATGATGCTCTTTCACGAGCCACCTGGGAACTTTTTAGTGCTCGTTTCATTAATGATTTTCTCATAATTTTGGTGATTTCTAAGGGTCATTTGTGACTTTTTAACCTATCCTAAACCCCTGAAAAGACCTATACTCCTTCATTCATATTCAAATTCATTCATTATACTTATGCAAAGTCTCTCTTCTAAGAACTCCTCTCTAGTGTGCCATTGAAGATTCAACTTGGAAATTCAAGAAGGGATTTCTTCTAAATCAATTTCTTCTTGCTTCTTCTAAGTAATCTAAGATATGTGCGATTTATTCAAGGTCCCTTTCAACCATAAAGACCCCAACAATTTCTTACTTCTTAATTTACGAATTTCAAGCTACTTTGAATATAGGCCTTTTAAATTAAATGTGGATTTGATTCAATTGAGATATGAGATGTATTTAATTGATATTTTTAAAGTGATTTAAGCCCTGATTTGTTGAATTGCATTCATGTTATGAAGGTTTGGATATGCATGTCCCTTTAAATGTTGAACTTAGGCATGGGTAATCTCAAGTATGCTTTAAATGTGAATTTCTTGGATTTATTTTGAATTTCATCTTACATTGTTATTTTAAGTATGAAACTCTATTTTCCATGCTATTTTCTCATCATTTATAGCATATGCATACATGAACATTGATTTTCATGAAGTTTATGATGTGAGTTAAGACCCAATTATGTTGGTGAATATAATTTTAAATATGGTTATGACATGACATGTGATCATATAATGTCTATAATATGGCTCTTTGCGCAATTATGGGTTTTTTGACTAACATGTATATGTATGAATAAGCTATTCCTATGCATGAAAGTATATATTTATGTATGATTTGGATTTTTATCCTAATTGTGCATGATTATGAAGTATATTTGGCTTTTTAGCCTAGATATGCATGATAAAGATTTGAAGATATTATCCTCCTTTCTAAAAGACATATATAAGTATATGTATTCTTATGGGATGATGACTCAGCATTGAGCGGACTTGTGTAAGGGGGACTATCTCCGAGGGTCCAGTCCTCAAGTCTCATAACTATGTGCCAAACATAGGTTTATGTTTATGGCCTTTGTGAATAATTATGTCATGTATGAAAAATCCTTACCGAAATACAGGCGCCCATAAGGTAAGGTTATTTCTCCGAACTGGGGTGCCCATGAGGAGAAGTATGGTCTACCTTTGGCACATAGATCACCTCTTCATTCGATGTGAGGAAGACACCGAGACTCCATGTAATAGCTCACATGGTCTAGATGTCGGTTAAGGTCTCATACCCATATGTTGTATTATTATGGCATGGTCTAGATGTCGGTTAAGGTCTCATACCCATATGTTGAATTATTATAGAATTGCATGCATCCTGAATTCATGACATGTTGATATTCTGTCCTTTCCAATGTACTTCTTTCTATATATGTGCCCTTGTCATCTTACATTCATTGCAGGTTAATAAGTTCATCTAACATTCATCCAAGGACAATTCATTTTCTATCTACTTATTATGTATTTACTTTGAGGGTGAGCCCGAGACGTCTTGGCCCCCATCCTATACCATGAATTAGAGGCATTGCTGGACATAATGTAAGCTCGATGTACTGGATTGTGATGTGTTATGCTATTTGCTTATGGAGAGTATGATTATGGCTATCTATTGATATTAATGATATGATGTTATGTTCATGATAAAATGGGAAATATGGGAAGTCTTAAGCCCCTTCCATCCACATAGCTTGATTCATACCTTTTTGTCCCTTAGAATTATGTGTTTACTATCTTACTATGCGCTTCTGAACTAATGATGTGTATATGGATGCTATAAGTCTTGTGTGGGCACTCTATTGGGTTCCCATTCTCCATATCACTCCTATGACCTAGGCCTGGGTCGTGACACCGACATGGGATAATTGCATAGACATTCTTGGCTAGGATCAATTTACCAATTATAGTATAGACCGATTAAGGTTCTAAAGAGGCTTCGAGAGACATATCAAACATTATGGAAAGGCAAGGAGTGAAAAAGTCATATTTGTACAGGGTAAAGCAAAGCATACACATCATGATCAAAGACTCTTGACATACCGTAACCATATCGAGAGACTCCTCAACCTCTTGCCTCACAAGTAAAGCATAGAATCGGTTGTCGCATGAACCACCTCCTTGAACTAGGTCGTCTTATTGCACTTGCCCTCTTTGAGCTACTTGGCCTCAAGGAAACCCTTCTCTATTATTAGAAACATTGGGACACTCAAAGATCTTGTGTCCGATCTTACCACAACCAAAACATATAGCCGGTCCTCTCGAGTAATCACCAACATAGTTCCTCCCACACTTGGGATACCTAGGATGAATGACCCCACAACCCATTACAACATCACCTTGATCCTTTGAGGTAGGCATCCTATCCTTATCAAATCTTCGGGGAGGCATCCTATCCTTATCAAATCTTTGGGGAGAATCTTTAGACAACCCTTGGCCTTGTTGGAAACAGACACCAACAGACTTATCATGTGAAAACCCACTATCAAAACGAGCAGTTTTTTATTCTCTAATCCTCATCCTTTGAAGCTTTTCACTCTCTACTTGCTCAGCATAAGTCATAAGCCAAGATATATTCATCTCGTTGATAATCATTTTGGTTTTACATTCCATCTTTACCAAATTGGATACATCTAACATGAACTTATTCTTGAGGGCCCTAGAGTCGACAACCAAAGAAGGAGAATACTTTGAAAATTTTGTGAACTTGAGGGCAAACTCCCTCACATGCATACCATCTTGCTTCAAATTCATAAACTCTATCACTTTAGCTTCCCTTATCTTAAGGGGAAAGAAATGATCAAGAAAGGAGGCCTTAGACATCTCCAATCAATAGCACCTTCTTCAACCCTTTTAGACTTCCATTGTGTGAACCAAACTTAAGCAACTCCCTTAAGTTGATAAGCTGCCAATTCAGTTTTCTCCTCGGATAATACTCATAATCTCCACCACCTTTTAGACCTCATCAATAAACTCTTGTGGATCCTCATCCACCTAAAACCATGGAACTTCAAAGGATTCATTGTAGCAAAATATCTCACCTTTGAAGAAAGAGTAGGAGTTGTTAGAGAAGCAACAACTTGAGCCAACATAGTGATAGCAGCTCTAAACTCCTTATCAATCACTTGGTCAGCTTGAGGGCCTTGAGGAACTTGACGAGCTGGAGGAACTTGGTCTCAATAGCATCGACTCCCCTAGGAAATGGAGCATGTCATGGAGGCAATCTTACCAAAATATCAAAGGACAAACATTAGAGAATGAGAGTCTTGAAGGCACAACATAGATCACAAAAGAAGTAAAGATTTTCTAAATGTCTTATAACCTCTCGCTCATGGATGTGGCATGCTTCATACCTATGAACAAGACTCTACTTGGAGTCACATTGCATTCCCCTAAGATGCTTTCAAATCTTATGCTCTGATACCAACTTTGTTACTGTCCGAACCTACGGCCTAGCCATGATATGGAAAATATCTCTCGAACACGCCCCATCCAAGCCTCTTGTTCATATCAGAAGCATACATAAGATAAAATAGCAATTCATAAAAGAGTAAGCAAGCAACATAGTCTAATACAAATAAGCTCATAGTTTCCCTTTAAGGTAATTACAACATTATAAGTCCAATTCATGCCTCTACATCATAGGATCTTGGTAGGGTCTAGAACATGCTACTTGCTCAACTTCAAGAGAAAATAGAAAGTGAATCATAAAGTCTCAACATATGAAAGCATAACATGAACAAGGCTTACCCTCGAAGTATAGGAACTCTCTAACAATCTTCAATGAGCAATCCGAAGTCTACCCAGGGATAGAATGAATAGACTCATCATCACTCATCCCTATATGGTTAGACCATGTAGACAAAGAGCATCATTATTACATGAAATATACTAAGTATGTAATCAAGGAATATCATTATATAATAGCAATATGCATAATCATAGCAATAAAAAAAGGACAAGGTATGAATGATCAATACATATTTAAAACCATGAATGAAAATATAATATATTATTTCATAACCTAGCATACATATGTGGGAATAAAACCATAACCAACAATAAGACTATACGGACTATTACAGGGTTCTCAATGTTCGCTCTACACTAAGCAAAATAGAAGTCCACTTTTTCAAGGTAGACTCGACTCTTACCTTATAGGCTCTACCCTAGTAAAGTGAGAATCACATGTACATAAAGACCCCACCATTTAGGCTTAGCCTTAGAATGATGAATATCACATGAACATAATGCTACATTGAACCATTAGCTAGCCTTTAGGCATATAATCATAAATGTATGGTGGCACGTAGTTATGAGACTTCAAGATTTATGTAAGAACCTTTGGGGATAGCCTCCCTCACACAAGCTCCTTCGGTGCTAACTTAAATCTCATGAAATGCATAGCATTCATGTATATCGATATCAACATGATTCATACTTTATCGAAATCATACTTTCATAACTTGTAAAATAGGTATCATGACCTCATGAATACATCTAATATCATAGAAATAGTCTATCTACATCATTTTGCATATAGTGTGGATATACTCCTCATATTATCATCATTTTATAAACATTAGGGTCTTAAGTCACCCTCATCATTATACCATCATCATCATCAAATCATGCTTTCGTACTCAGAATCATATTCATGAAATTATAGCTTTACGTAAGAAACTAGGGCCATATGTAGGTTCATAGGAAAGTGAAATTAAAATCATGCAATTAGATAGAAATCATGTGAGAACCATCCATTTGCAATCAATTTGGATCATAAGTGTAGGAAATCACACCAATTCAACAAGCCCTAATCATCATATACTTGAAATCAATTAGAAACCATAGTAATCATGTAATTCTTCATAATTTATATATAGTTAAATGTAATAATCATGTAATCAGCATAATCCAATCATTTGGAATAGAATCATAAAAACATATAGAAATTCATGCTTAAATGTTAAGAAAAAGGAGATTTAGAGTTGGACTCCATGGGTGAATCTAATCCATGAATGAAGCCCTACATACCTCAAGTTAGGAACCTCATGACTTTTAGTGACTAGACCTTGAAATCCTTATCCCAAAGCTGGAATCCTAAGCTTCAATGGGGAGAAACCTTAAAGAGAAAAAAAATATGAAAATTCAGGAGAGATTTTTAGAGTGAATGAATTAGAATGAAGCAAGAATAGGTTTGACAGGAAATGAGTAGGTTAAGTTAGTTAGTAGGGTCAAACTGACATAGTTTAAGACTTAAATAAATCAAAAATAACAAAAAAGTATTTCACTTAAAATCTGTCGGACCCATCGACGAGCCATATTTACAGGTCGTAGATTGAAATACAGGTCGTACTTGTATGTCAAAAAATTTTAGCTACTGGAGTTGCACCCCTCATACCACAAGCCCTTAGTACAGTTCATAGTTCTATTTATGGACTGTAGGCCTCCTTTCTAGAAGCCTCCCAGACTTAGAAAATTTTGTATCAAGGTCCCTCCCACGATCGCATTTATGATCAGTACACAAAAACACGACTGATAGAGTCCTTCGTACAATGACTTCCAATGACCAAAATTTTTACTAACTTCTGACATCAAACCACAAAGCCTATCTACAACTCGTGGTTTGATCCACGAGTTGTAATTGGCTCGTACAGTTAGTCCAGTTCAATATTCTTGCACCTTCTCCATTCTTTTGGATTTCCAACATGGGAGTGTTACAATATCCATCTCTAAATCTCAATCCACGAATACCCATCCATGACCCATGGAATGATGTACGATACATAGACTTCTGTTTTCCTATCACGTATGATTTTCCAAGTCTCTAAATCACAATCCACAAGCCACCATTTATGGTCTGTGAAAGCAATGATGATCCATAAAACCTTTTTTAGACCCGAACTTTATTTCCAAAATGCACAGTAGGGTTCATGAACCACCGTCACAGTCTGTGCAACACTTTATGAACCGTGTATTGGACTCATGAAACACTACACTAGAAATATTTTTACATTTCTTTTCTTCATTACATTACAACTTTTCAACTTTTAGGGTAGTACATGTTGGCATGCGTTACTTATAATTCAGATGGATGTACTGTATACCTGCCATTCATATGCATTGCCTATCATGAGTATAATTGATTGCTTTTTGGCACCCCTGATCATATGGGAGGCCAGTTGGATTATGTTTGCTAATTGTACCATCCAGGGGTATAGGCATCTGATTGGTTGTTGTTTGATTATGACTGTACCGATGATATTGTGCTATTTATTATGTTGATTGCTTTTTGGAACCCCTGATCATATGGGAGTCCAGTTGGATTATGTTTGGTTACTTATGTGAATTATTCTTGACTTAATATTATACAGCCTATTAGGTTGAGCAGGATTAGTTTTTAGGCTGTTAGGTTGTTTAGAGGTAGCTGTCATCGGTAGTTACTTACTTAGTAAACTTTGGTAGTACACTCTTCTTGCTCGTATATTTTTGAACTTGTGCTTTCAGGTGTGCTCTTTTACTCGATCTCTTCGCTCCTGTATAGTTACTTGTATTGTGCTTATCTTATTTATATGCTTTTTGTACTTGCATTATCTTAGGAGCTCGGCTGGCTTGTGCTTACTGAGTATTATCTATTTGGTGCTCATACTACACTTTTGCACCCTAGAGATTATAGCCGAGTTCTCACCATCTTGTGCAAAATTATTTTAATTTGAATTTCGGAGATTAGCATGAGCTCCTAACATCCAGAATTATCGTTGCCATCTACTTTTGGATAGGCTAGTCACTATGTTGTATTCAAAGATAGCTTGTGCTAATTTTGTATTCATAAAAGCCATATACTCCTGTTTTTAATAAATGCTCGATCACTAATAGATGTTAGGTCTTGGGGTTGGTTTTTTGTGTATTATTTCTTTATATTTTCCTTTTCTCTTTTGATAGGCAGCTTGTTGTTTCTTGTTCTTGTCTTCTGTGTGGTACCTCATTTCCTATGATTTCAGGCTATGAATTAGACTTACTTGCCGGTGAATTTTGTAGTAGGTATTATCATAATTTGATAGATCGGGCCAGAATACTTCAAACTTTTATTTGTTTAAGTATCATGAAAAATTTGAAAAAGATCCAAAGGAATCCAAATAGGCTTTAGGCATTATTCTCGGGAGGAATATTTTGTATAGTATGCCTTCACTTTTTTCCTTTAATTGTTATTGTGATTTTTATTTTTATTTTCTTCTTACTTTTTGCTTCGTGGGGTAATCTTTCGTTTTTGTTGTTCTGATTTCTTTATAATTTGATTTAGGTCCATTGTCTTATAGAAGGGTTCACGACAGATAAACACGAGATATGTTTTTCTTTAATTTTTGTTTCTTTTCTTTTTAGGTCCATGCACTCTTTTTGATATTTCATTCAATAGCTTTGTATATTTAAATATCATAAGAATTTCACGAAAGTTAACATATTTAAAATAATCCTTTAGTCATTAGTAAGAAGAAAAATACATAAAGTGGAGAAGAAAGTAGGATAAAAGAAATACATTTAAAAAAAAAAAAGAAAAAATGCACAAGTACCCCCAGACTGTAACCAAAATCCCAGAGATACATTTAAACTTTAATTTGGTTCTATTATCCCCTGAACTTATTTTTTTTTTAATTAAATACCCTTTATTTGTCTATGTGATATGTAGGGTCCGCGCGTGTACTGCACACAAAAACTTATGCGTGTGATTAAGGGTAAATAAGGTACATTAAATTACAAAAAAAATAGGTTCAGGAAAAACTTAAGTGTCTCTGCGATTTTGGTTATTGTCTGTGGGGTACTTGTGCATTTTAAATTACAATTTTTAATAATTGAAAATACTTATCTAAAGTTTGCTTATAAAAAATAGCACACAAACTTAAAAATAATAATCATTTTATATCTCCAATTTTGTTATATAATCTGATCTATTAGTTTTAGGGATATGTTCGAGCTAAAAAAAAAATATCATAGTGTATTTTTAAATCAAACAAATTAGTGGAGGAAATTTGAGAGCGATATGCTACGACCCGCTACTTGACTTCAAGTAAGAAATTTCGATCTACTAGTTCTTTTTCTTTCAAAACTTGATTTAAATGCTTATATTGCATACGCATATAACAAAATAAAAAACAATACTCATTTTTTCGACTGTGCAGTGTTATACAATATTTGTGCAAAATGTGTTCATGCAAAGGGACCAAATCTTTGATATATTTTTACACCAGCTATATCCATTTAGATGATTTTTTAATTTTATTATAGAGATCATTCAAAATATTAATTTGTTAACATCAATAACCAAAATCCCAAAAACACACTTAAACTTTTACTTGGTCCTATTATCCCCCCTCCCCCCGAACTTTTTTTTCGTAATTTAATGCTGCTTATTTGCCTAAGTTGCATGTGGGATCAGCGCGTGTACTACACACAATATAATTTAGCTGGTTAGACATATTAAATAACCAAATAAGGAGTATTTAATTACGAAAAAAATAAATTCATGAAGGTAATAGGACCAAGTTAAAGTTTAATTGTGTCTCTAGGATTTTAGTTATAGTCTTGGGAGGTACTTATGC
>JAABOM020061673.1:0-10831 GCA_011800125.2 Solanum clarkiae
TTCTCGAAGTGGAAATGTGAACCCGAACCTTTTTCTCTGAATTTTAAAAGATTTTTTCTGTTAGTCTTTTAAAATATCTAATGGTTTCCTAATTATCCGTAAAATTAGGTGGCGACTCTTTTTTCTTCTAAAATTTCAAAAATTGGTTTTCACGTATAAAATTGAGTTTCAGACTGATTTTTGATTTTTTTTCTTTTCAAATAAGCCATTTTTCGGCATAACAGTCTTATTTTAAATCATTTTATTAATTTTTAAGTTAAAAAATAACATTTTAATATTTTCAAATATTTTTATGCAATTATTATATATTTTCTTTACGTCATAATTATTATTAAAATATTGAATATTTTATTTGCGCGTATGTTTTAATTAATTAGATGGCAATCTATTTATTTTTATCCCAATTTGTTTAACTGGTGGCCTTTTTATCAAATTCATTCCAATTCTAGTCGATTTTCTTGAAATTTATTTCAATTCTAGCTAATTCCTTATAATTTCTTGCACTTTAGCGTAATTAGGTGTAACACCCCGTAAAATCACCAAAACGCTGCTAAAATACATCATGCGCACAACGCGTCTTCTAAAGCTCTGATGGAAAATCCGAGATCGGATTTGCGATCAGCGTGAAAAATCGAGTCAGAAAATAGTCTCGGTCCGATTTAAAACAAATCGGGTCAAATTACGAAATTGCACTTAGAGTGCAAAAATAGTGGCTTCTCCGCGCCCCTGTGGCATCCCCTCCGCGATGCGCCAGGGGCGCAAAGTTATACTTAGTAAATTTTTTTTAAATATTGACTTTTTTTGACGGGAATGAAGTTTCCAAAAATTTTCACAAATTATACACGTGCGCGCCCTCTCCGCGACATGCACTAGTGTACCAAAAATTTACTTTTTTCCTTTTATTCTGGGAAGGGCAATTTTATCCTTCCTAATATATTTTAATAACCCAAAACGTATTTTAAAGTGTATTTTGTACTAAAAGGATTTCAAAATACATTTTTTTCTAAGTTTTTTACGTAAGTTCTGAGAGAAGAAAAAGAGAGAGCGTAAGCGTTTCTAAAGGAATCCCAAATTCTTGGAAGAAACTTGAAGATTCTTCATCCCAGGTATGTAAAGGCTACCTAAAAACATGGAATTGTTCTTCCATGTGCCCCATTGTAAAGTTAAGTTGTGAATTTATATGGTAGAGTCTTGAATAGTGATTTCTTGGGAATTTCTTGAATATTATCTTTATTTCTTGAATATTATCTTTAGATTATATCTCATATCTTAAATTGATGATCATCATATTTAAAATTACTGTATATAAGTAATATTTATGTGCTTATGAACTGATCCTTGTAAATTCTCTGTTAAAGACTTGAATAATGAACTTAGGGGGAATGTCTAGAGCCTCGGTTGTCTGAATATGATGCTTGATTGAGTCTGAGTTATGAGGTGAGTGTATTGATGACTAAATTAGTTGGAAATAGTGTTAATGGAGTTAAATAAAAATTGATTCTTAACTTGAACGGATAATCTTACTCTTTGAGTTGATTGATGATGAGATGAGGTGAGTGTTCTTGCCCATAAGGGTTGAGTGATGGAAATTCTTGGTGAATTGAAAGACTTATGAGCATATTGAGTCCTGCGAGGAGTATTGAGCACCGAAAATGAGTAAGAGTGAGTATCACTCGCACTCATTAACTACGTGGCCAGCGTAGCAGAGGATTGGACCGTGAGAATGGATGTTTCCTTAGTCCGAAAAGAGGACTTACTATTATTATAAACCCCTGATGTACGCCCTTTTACACCGACAAGGTACTGCGCGGATGCCGCAACAATATCGCTTCGTTGTACAATCACTGGCTCATTGGTGATAGATGTAGGTCCAAGAAACTCCCAGATAGGTTTCATGATTATAGAACTCCGATGTGATGTGATTGTTTGATGTCTTGATGGATAGCGAGGTGATAGGGTCCCGTCCTTTGTTCTGAGGTGAGGATGAGTGAGTGATGAGTGATTGTTATCTTGTTCCATTTACTTTAGCTTGTTTTACATTCAGTACATTCCATGTACTAATGCCCCTTTGGCGCTGCATCGTTTTATGTTGCAGATTCTGTAGATAGAGGACTTCAGCAGCCCAACCGTTAAGGTTCAGAGCTTTCCGGATTCTTGATAGTAGTGAACCATCCCCTGCATTCGGAGGATGGTTATTTCTTTTAGCTTTATAGAATTTACTTGATTTTTGGTAGCCATGAACTGTCATGGTACCCTCTCAGACAGTAGTGTAGTATAGAGGCTTCATAGATGTAGATGTTGATGATATTGGGGGTTCTTTCCCTCTCCTTTCTTTATATTGAGACTTTCTTTTGATATCTTATTTCATATATGATAAATTACGTTGACAGCTTGAGCCCACAGATAGATTATTATTATTCTTATTCTATTAAATTCCACTATTGAATTGACCGAACGAAGGCAATGAGACTAGGTTGTCAGTTTGGGGGCTAGCAATAGTCTCCGAGTGCCAGTCACGTCTAGGGTACCCTCCCGGGACATGACAATCTTGGTATCAGAGCATAGAGTTCGAGTGTCCTAGGGAGTCTATGAAGCTGTGTCTAGTAAAGTCTTGTTTATGGGTGTGTTATGCACTACACTTCATAAGCAGGAGGCTATAGGACATTAGGAAGTGTTACCCTTCTTCTATGATTTGAGTTTGTGCTATAGAGTTTAACTAGTGAAATCCTGTTTTAAGTTGTGCATTTTATGCTTACGGAAAATGCCGCTCAAGAGAATAGCCGCTCAGCGAGACGCCCCAGCCCCAATTGTTGAGAACACCCAGCCGGAGGCTCCAATTCAGGCTGAGACTAGGAGATGAGGACACCCCGCTAGGACTGTTGAGGTCCCTCAGGCGCCCCCTGCTCAGCCTCAGCCAACTCCCACTACTGAGGCAAAATTGAGAGGAGCCATCACCTTGCTGACTCAATTGGTGGCCTCCAAGGGGAATAACCAAGGTTCTCAGGCTCCCAGTTCGGGCTCACAGGAGCCCTCAGCTGCAACCTGGCTCAGGGACTTCTGGAGGATGAACCCGCTAATGTATATGGGGTCGAGGGTGGAGGACGACCTGCAAAATTTTATAGATGAGATGTACAAGGTTCTGAGGCTATGCATGCGAATGAAATTGAAGGAGTAGAGCTTGCGTCCTACTAGTTGAAGGACGTGGCTAATGTGTGGTACACTCGGTGGGAGGAGAGTAGAGGTGAGGACGCGGAACCTACAATATGGGAGGAGTTTGAAGCCACCTTCCTTGATCACTTCTTTCCTCAAGAGATGAGGGAGCCAAAGGTGGATGAGTTCATGAATCTGAAACAGGGAGGGAGGATTGTGGAGTATAGCCTTAATTTCATCAAACTGTCAAGGTATGCTCCAAAGATGGTGAAAGATATGAGGACGAGGATGAGGAGGTTTGTGTCTGGCCTAGCCAGACATGTGCAGAAAGAGTGCAAGGCTGCTTTGCTGATTCCTGGTACGGACATCTCCGGACTTATGGCGTATGTCCAGTACATGGAGGAAGATAGGAGGAGGGATAGAGTAGAGCATTTGAGCAGAAAGATGAAGTTAGAGGAATATGAGTCTGGCCCGTAGAGACAGAATAGAGGTGATAAGTCTTATTTTCAGAAGAGATCATCACATCTTGCACCATCTCTGCAAGTGCACCCATGCAACCAAATAGGTATGATCAGGGTTATCAAAAGTTCAGGACCTCGGGTGCCCAATCTCAAGCCAGTGTGACTCAGGGTCCGAAGGGAAAGCCACCTTGTGGTAATTGTGGGAAACTCCATCTGGGTAGGTGTCATCTGGGCACTGATGCTTATTCCTATGTGGGTAGGCGATCACTTCCAACATGAGTGCCCAAAGAGGAGATGAGGTGAAGAAAGCAGCAGAGCTCAGTCTTCTGCAGCACCCCGAACGGGTAACCAACAGAGGGGTACTACTACGGGTATAGGAGGCGGGACGAACCGCCTTTATGCTATGGGTAATCGATAGGAACATGAGGCTACACCAGATGTTGTCACGGGTATGCTTCGAGTCTTTGCTTATGATTGTTATGCATTACTTGATACGGATGCCACTTTGTCTTTTGTGACCCCTTATGTGGCTAGTAAGTTTGGGATTCTTCCAGAGTGTTTTCTTGAATTCTTTACTGTTTCTACTCTTACTGGTTAGTCTATCCTAGCTAAGAGGGTTTACAGGGATTGTGTAGTGTCTATTTATCATAGAGACACTTTAGTTGACTTGGTAGAGTTGGAGATGGTTGACTTTGATGTAATAATGGGCATAGATTGGCTTCATGCTTGTTATGCTTTCGTTGACTGGAGAACCCGGATTATTAAGTTCCAATTTCCTCATGAGCCTGTCTTATAGTGGAAAGGGAGTTCTCTTGCCCCCAAGGGTAAATTCATATCCTATCTTAGAGCTAGAAAGTTGATATCCAAGGGTTGTATTTATCATCTCGTGCGAGCAAAGTCGGATGATGTTGAGTCTCCTACTCTTAAGTCAGTCCTTATTGTGAATGAGTTTCCTGAGGTACTTCCTGATGATCTTCCTGGAGTCCCTCCTGATAGGGAGATTGACTTTGGGATTATGTTCTTCCCAAGACTAGACCTATCTCAATTCCACCCTATAGGATGGCTCCCACACAATTGAAAGAATTGAAAGAGCAATTGAAAGACTTGTTAGAGAAATGTTTCGTAAGGCTTAGTGTCTTACCTTGGAGTGCTCCTGTCCTGTTCGTGTGTAAGAAAGATGGGTCTTTAAGGATATGTATAGACTACTGGCAGTTGAATAAGGTTACCTTAAAGAATAAGTATCCTCTTCCCCGAATAGATGATCTCTTTGACTAGTTTCAGGGTGCTACTTGTTTCTCCAAGATAGAAATCAGATTGGGTTACCATCAGTTGAAGGTAAGGGAAAGTGATATTCCAAAGACATCCTTTAGGACATGGTATGACCATTTTGAGTTCTTGGTCATGTCCTTCGGGTTGACAAATACATCTGCAACTTTAATGGATCTGATGAACAAGGTATTCAGGCTGTATTTTGATGTGTTTATGATCGTGTTTATTGATAACATTCTGGTATATTCGAGGAATGAGGAGGAGTATGCTAATCATCTTAGAGTGGTTTTGTAAACACTCAAAGATCATGAGTTGTATGCGAAATTCTCCAAGTGTGAGTTTTAGCTCAAGTCAGTGGCTTTCTTAGGCCATGTTGTTTTGGGAGATGGCATTCGGGTGGATACTCAGAAGATTGAGACGATTAAGAACTGGACAAGATCCACTTCTCCAACAGAAATAAGAACTTTCTTGGGCTTAGCAGGGTACTATCGTAGATTTGTTGAGGGTTTTTCTTCTCTGTTAGCCCCATTGACTAAGCTAACTCAGAAGAAGGCCAAGTTTTAGTGGTCTGAGGCATGTGAAAAGAGTTTTCAGGAGTTGAGAAAACTAGATTGACTACAACCCCAATGTTGACTTTTCCAGACGAGAAGGGGGACTTCGTGCTATATTGTGATGCATCCTGAGCGAGATTGGGCTGTGTATTCATGCAAAGGGGGGAAAGTGATAACTTATGCCTCCAGACAACTTAAGGTTCATGAGAAGAATTATCCGACTCATGACTTTGAGTTGGAAGCAGTGGTGTTTCGCACTTAAAAATCTGGCATCACCACTTGTATGGAGTGCATGTGGACATGTTCACTGACCACAAAAGCTTGCAGTACATGTTCAGCCAGGAAGAGCTCAACCTGCAGCAGAGGAGATGGCTAGAGTTGCTCAAGGATTATGATATAAGCATTCTCTACCACCTAGGTAAGGCTAACATTGTTGTTGATACTCTTAGCAGGATGTCCATGGGTAGCACTGCCTAGGTGGAGGAAGGGAAGAGAGAATTAGCCAAAGAGGTGCAGAGATTGACTCGATAGGGGGTGCAACTTGAGGAGAACAAGGAAGGCGGGGTCAATGTTCAGAGCGGTTCTGCTTCATCCTTAGTGTCAGAGGTGAAAGAAAAGGAAGACCAAGGCCCTGTCTTACTTCAGTTGAAAGAAGTGGTTCACAAGTAGAAGGTGATGGTTTTCTCCAAAAGGAGATATGGGTATTGAGATATCAAGGGAGATCGTGTGTACCCAATGTTGATGGCGTTCGAGATAGAATCCTCACCGAAGCTCATAGCACGAGATATTCCATCCATCCTGGCTCCACCAAGATGTACCATGACTTGAGAGAAGTCTATTGGTGGAATGGGATGAAGAAAGACATTGCTGAATTTGTTTTTAAGTGTCCCAATTGCCAACAGGTTAAGGTTGAACATCAGAAACCGTGTGGATCGGCTCAGAACTTTGAAATTCCACAGCGAAAGTGGGAGGTGTTCGACATGGATTTAATTACCGGCTTACCAGGATCCAGAAAGCAGCATGATTTTATATGAGGGATTGTTGATCGGATGACTAAATTAATCCACATTTTGGCAGTTAAGACAACTTATACGACTGAGGAGTTTTCCCGACTATACATTCATGAAAATGTGAGGTTGCATGGGGTTCCATTATCCATCATCTCGGACAAAGGAGCTCAATTCACCTCTCAATTTTGGAGATCTTTCCAAAAGTGATTGGGTATGAAGGTGAATTTGAGCACCACTTTTCACCCTCAGACCGATGGGCAGGCAGAGCGTACTATTCATACTTTGGAAGATATGTTATGAGCATGTGTTATTGACTTCAAAGGAAATTGGGATGATCACCTACCATTGATTGAGTTCGCGTACGATAATAGGTATCATACTAGCATTTAGATGGCCCCATATGAAGCATTATACGGGAGGAGGTGTAGATCACCGATTGACTAGTTTGAGGTAGGTAAAGTTGAGTTAATTGGGCATGATCTCATACACCAGTCTATGGAAAAGGTGAAAGCCATTAGGGAAAGGTTGAAGACAGCCCAAAGCTGCCAGAAATCGTATACAAATATGAGAAGAAGGGACTTGGAGTTTGAGGTAGATGATTGGGTGTACTTGAAGTTGTCACCCATGAAGGATTTCATGAGATTTGGTAAGAAGGGGAAGCTGAGTCCCCGTTATATCGGGCCATACCCGATTGTAAGAAGGATTGAGAAAGTTCCTTATGAGTTAGACTTTCCTTTCGAGCTAGATGGAGTTCACCCGGTGTTTCATGTATCTATGCTGAAGAAGTGTTTGCGAGATCCAGCCTCAGCGATTCCTGTGGAGAGTGAGGATGTGAAGGATAACTTATCATACGAGGAAGTTCTAGTCCAGATCCTTGATCGACATGTTCGTAAGCTGATGAATAAAGAGAGAGCCTCCGTTAAAGTCTTATGGAGGACTCAATTTGTTGAGGAAGCTACGTAGGAAGCTGAGGAAGCGATGAAACTCAAATACCCGCATCTATTCATGCCAAGTGAGGATGATGTTGAAGGTAAATATTCCTATCCTTAGCATTTTCGAATATTTCCTTTCATTAATCTGATGTCTTGCTTTATTCCATTCCCGAGTCTAAGACAGAGATAGACAGACGATGGATAGTGAGAGTTCGAGTGTTCCCGAGTGAGGAATGAGATGAGTTCTGGGGTTATTCGCGTTCTCGTCTGACCTTTACTCATCATTCGAGGACAAAAAATTCCAAGGGGTAGATGATATAATACCCCATAAAATTACCAAAATGCCTCTAAAATACATCATGCACACAATGCGTCTTCCAAAACTCTGATGGAAAATCTGAGACTAGATTTGGGATCAGCGCATAAAATCAATTCAGAAAGTGGTCTCGACCCGATTTAAAACAAACCAGGTCGAATTATGAAATTGCACTTAGTGCAAAAACAGTAGTTTCTCCGTGCCCCCTTCGCGATGCGCCAGGGGCGTGGAGTTACACTTGCCGAAATTGTTGTTTTCGATGGGAATCTGTTTTCTGAAAAAAATTTCACTAAAAACACTGGTGCGCGCCCCCTCTGCGATGCGCACTTGTGTTCCAAAAATTTTCTTTCTTTCTTTTAATTCGATAAGGCAATTTTGTCCTTCCCAGTATATTTTAAAACCCCCAAAATGTATTTGAAAGAGTATTTCATACGAAAGGGTTTCAAACCTTAATTTTTCTAAGTCTTTTATGTAAATTCTGAGAGAGGAGAAGATCAAGATAGGTGAGAGTTTCTTTTGAAGTTCCAATTCTTTGGAGAAAACTTGAAGATTCTCCACTGTAGTTATGTACAGGCTACCCAAAAGCATGAAATTGTTCTTCCATGTTCCCCAATGTATAGTTAGGATGTAAATTAATACTTTAGAATCTTGAATAGTGATTTCTTGAGAATTTCTTGAATATTACCTGTATTTCTTGAATATTATCTTCACTTCTTGAATGTTATCTTTAAATTATATTTCATATCTTAAATTAATGATCATCATGTTTCAAATTTACTATATACATGCATTATTATGAGATTATGATTTGACCCCTTAAAAGTTCTATCTGTAAAGACATGAATAATGAATTTAGGGAGATGTCTAGAGCCTTGATTGTCTGAATGTGATGTTTGACTGAGTCTGAGTCCTGAGGTGAGTGTATGGATGAATGTAATAGCTAGAAATAGTGTTGATAGAGTTGAATGAGTATTCATTCCTATCTTGAAAGGATAGTCTTGCCCATTGAGTTGATAGATGATACGTTGAGGTGAGTGTTCTTGTCCGTAAGGGTTGAGTGATGGAAGTTCTTAGTGGGTATATAGACTTATGAGCATATTGAGTCTTGGGAGGAGTATTAGCACTAAATGGGTAAGAGTGAGTCCCACTCGTACTTATTAAGTACGTGGCCAGCGTAGGAGATGATTAGACCGTGAAAGCGGATGTTTTCTTTGTCCCATAGAGGACTTTACAAACTTCTTTAGGATCCCCGACAGACTTGTCCCTTACCCCGGCAAGGTACTGGATGGATGTGGCAAAGACATCTCTTTGTTGTGTCACTACCGGCTCATAGGTAATGGTTATTGGTTATAAAACTCCCAAATAGGTTTCATGGTGATAGAACTCCGATGTGATGTGATTGTTTGATGTTTGATGAATAGTGAGGTGATAGAGTCCTACTTTGAGGTGAGGAAGAGTGACTGTTATATTATTCTATTTACTTTAGCCCATTTTACATATAGTATATTCCACGTACTAATGCCCCTTGGCACTGCATTATTTTACGATGCAAATTCTGTAGACAAAGGACTTCAGCAGCCCAACCGTTGAATTTCAGAGCTTTCTGGATTCCAGATAGTGGTGAGTCCTCCCCTGAATTCGGAGGATGTTTACTTTCTTTTAGCTTGATAGCCTTTTTCTTGGTTTTTGGTAGCCATTTTGAGAGATCTTTCCCTTATCTTCTTTATATTGAGACTGTCTTTTATTATTATATTCCATTCATGATAGATCAAGTGGATAGTTTGAGCTCACAGATATATTATTAGTACTATTACTCTATTTTTCTTCCGCTATTGAATTGACTGAACGAAGGCAAATGAGACTGGGTGGTCTGCTTGGGGGCTAACAATAGTCTCCGGGTGCCAGTCACGTCTAGAGTATCCTCACGGGGTGTGACAACTATTTTCTTATTTGCTGCAGTAATTGAAAAACCATTATAGGTAGATCTGGCTACTAAAAATCAAATAAGACCAGATTATGCAAGAGTTAAAATGGAAGTGGATCTACTTGGTGAATTCTCTAAGTGGATCAAAACTGAAATCAGGAAAGGGAATGATGAGGTTATGGAGAAGTGGATTCGCATCAAATGTGACTCTATCTTTAAATACTGTACTACCTTCGTGATTCATGGGCATGATGAAGAAGCATTGTTTTGTGAAACACCCTGAATTATACAAAAAAAATAGGAATCAAAAGGGAATGACTCAAGATAAATCAAGGAGGGGAAAAGGAAAGATGAGAAAACTACAGAAGAGAACACTAAAAAGGTGGACAACAAAAATCAAGAAGGTTTCATTAGACAAAAGAAGAACAATGGTAGATGGAATAAACAACCTGGAAAGATGTGGTTGGAGAAGAACTTACAGACGCAAAACAAGTTTGAAACACTAGCTAAGGATAGAGATGAAGTCAATTCAAAAGATAATGCTATTAACGAGATTGATGGTAACAAGATGAACAATTGTGACAATATTAACGAGAATAGGGACAAGGGAACATCATGCAAAAATAAACTGGAAAAAGGGACCACGGGAAGACATTTAAGCTCTAACAAGAAATATATCATCAAACATACCATCTACATATGACTTAGCAGAGACCGGTGTACGGTCTCGGTTCCCCTCAAATAGAAAAGATATGAAAATAAGATAAAAAGTAAAAGTCTCCAGACATCAAGTCTAAAGTATATATTCGTCCAAAGGTCCAAGCATGAATACAATTAGTGAAGTCCAAAATTCAATTTGTGAAGTCCCTGAATTAAGAGCTCACCACTACTACTAGTCTTGAACGTCAACAAGCTAGTCATGTACCCGTGGAGGAGGTCGAGAGCCAATCCTTACATGGTAATAATATCATATAGGAAAAATATGCATTAGTGCATTGGAATGTACTTAGTACATGAGATGCAATACAAATATGAAATCATAATACCATCTTTCATAAGATTCAAAATTCTAGGGTGATAACGTTGTCGTAGGTTTGCTTAAGCATGAACAAGGAATAAAACTCAATATGAAGTAAAAGCAATGCATCATACGGAACACATGTGATGGAATGGAGACATCAAATCTCACACTTTATGGGAGGGGACCATAAAGATCGG
>JAABOM020061674.1:0-10830 GCA_011800125.2 Solanum clarkiae
CTAAAACCCTAAAATATTCTAGAGAATATTCAAAGGTGATGTTCAATGTTCACAATCTGGAATCTCTCCCAATAAAACCCTAACTTAAAGTATTTATAGTAGCTACACATTTAGCCCTAAAATTATATAGAAAATACAACTGGTAGCTGGTATGTCTCGCAGGTACAACTCGTAAGATGACCTACGAGTCGTAATCGGGGTCTCGTATCAGGTGTTTGGCTTTTTGGACTCAACTTGTACAACCCACTAGTACGAGTCATTGCTTGAGCTATGACTCATATGCTCTTCTCCTTGTCTAGGCCTCTAGTCCTTGGTCGAAAAATTTTGGTTCTCTATTTCCTGCTACAATTCTACCTATACGAGTCATATTGAGACCTACGACTCGTAGGGTGGCCTTGTATAGTTGACCTCCACTTAGAAGATTTCTAGTCTTTGCTCTTTGTTTCTGGTAACGAGATCACGATATGACTCGTTGCTTGGGCTAAGACTCTTAGATGAGCTCCTATGTTCTGCACTTCAGCAAAATATACAATTTCTCTCCAAAAATTATGCCAACCTACCTTTTCTGCAATAACAACACAAAAACACATAAAACCATAAAAAGTCGCATTAAGAACTCACAAAATTCCTTGTTTTAGGCGTCAAATGTATTGTATTTTGACAACACATCAATACCCTCAACTTGGAACTGTTGCTTGTCCTCAAGTGACGACTAAATCTAAGCGGACAATGAGAAACATATAACAGTTGTACTAATGACATATACATTATTTACTCTAATTTAGGTTCCCAACTTTTATTTTCAAAATTATATTGCAAGGCTATTAAGCAAAACAAAACACAGATGCATTTGGTACCCCAACTATGATAATCTAAGGAGCATCAACCATCCACAATCACTGGTGTAGTCATATACTAATCAAGTAGTGCAAATGCCCTCACAGAAAATATGTCCCTCTTACTCACTCAAAAAACATTTAGAATTCAGGGACTGCGGAAGCATTCTCACTCTCACAAATGAAATTCATGCAAAATAACTAACAAAATAGGCTTGTCCCCATACTCAATTTCTGGATTGGCGACAAAGTGGATTTGGATCACTTTAGGACTTAATGGCTTGTAAAAGAGGCTCATGGGGCTTTGGTATGGCATTTTAGGCAAGTAGTGACTAAAAACTATCCTTAAACCATATTTACTAACAATTTTACCTTCGTAACCCAAATATTTTCACTAAATCCACCCTTATTCTCCTATTTCAAGCTTTCCCTTGGTGCCTTCTTTTTCTTTTTAGCTGTGCCTTATTTCAGAACTCATTTTTGCTAATTTTTCTCAATTCAAGGCACTTTTCATTTTTTTTCTTCACCTGGCTCGTGATTTTTCATTTCTTTTTCTCTTCCCTAACTAACCAACTTATTTTCATCACTTTACCAAAATAAGGGACACCCTCAACTTAGGCTTTTAGCATGAGATGAAGTAAACAATAGCTAATCCCCATAACAGAGCCACCATTTGTAGCCACTCAACATAGGATTTTAGCCTCAATCAAGGTTCACATGTTCAAGGATAGGCTAGGGTCAATATCAAGGTATTTCATCAAACAAGGTTAAGCTGGTAAGGTGTCAAGAAAGAAGAAGTACATGAGAAGCTCGAACATTTGTAACAAGGGATTCACTAGATCATTTGGTAGGTCATTTAGGCAGGAGTGGGCTTAATAAAAGAACAAAGGCCTAAGATTCCTTCCAAATCAACCAGATCATCAAACCAGTCTTAGAGTAATAAGGCAAGTTCTGAGTCCATACATAATACATGAATGCAGAAAAATAAGCTCACAATTCAATAGCATTGCATACACAATCAAGTGTAGACTCAAAGGTCATGCTTCAAGCCTCAACTTACCTTTACATTATCAGAACAAACATCAACCAGATAATGAAAATGCACGTTTACATCGATAACCAATAATCTCAAAAACTTTGAGGGTACCTAAAATTTTCAAATCATTCAAAAAGCATTTAAAGTCTATGTATACGCCAAAAAAATCACACCACTATGTATTTACACATTATCTACACTACCTTAACATGCCGATTCAACATAAAATTTAAAACATCTACAAGGAAAAAGAAATATGATAAGAAAACCTTGGGATAAAAAGTAGGGGAAGTTATGGACTCGAGGCTACTCAGACTTTACCTTAATCCATAACTTTTGACACCCCTCCAAAATAGAATACTTTGTCCTCAAAGTAAAGACATAAACGAAAAAGTACAAGGGGCATACCTTGGGTTGCCTCCCAGGAAGCGCCTGATTTATTGTCGTGGCATAACAAAAAGCTTTTTGTACTCATGCCTCTTCAAGAACCCAATCCTCCACTATCTTGATTTGTTCCATATCGCCTATGTATAGTTTGACCCTCTGACCATTGACTTTGAAGATTTTACCATCCCTGCTTTCTAACTCGATGGATCCTTAACTAAAAATGCGTACCATCTTTAAAGGTCCCATCCACTTGGATCTGAGTTTTCTGGGAAACCACTTCAACCTAGATTTATAAAGTAAAACCATGTCTTCTGGAGCAAATTGGAGGCTCTCAATTCTCCGATCATGCTGAACTTTCATCCTTTTCTTGTATAATGGAGATCTCTCATATGCTCGCAACCTAAACTTATCAAGTTCATTTACTTGCATTAATCTAGATGTTGCTGCTTCATTCCAGTCTAGATTTAGCTTCTTTAGTGCCCATAGTGCTTTGTGCTCAAGTTCAACTGGCAGATGACGTGCTTTTCAAAATACCAATTGATTTGGAAACATCCTGATTAGAGTTTTGAAGGCTGTGAGGTAGGCCCAAAAGGCATCATCTAACTTTCTTGACCAATCAGTGCGATTCACATTCACCGTTTTGGATAAGATTTGCTTTATCTCCCTATTTGATACTTCCACTTGCCCACTTGCTTGGGGATGGTATGAGGTTGCCACTCGTGCTTCACACTATAACTTTCAACGAGAGCTTTGAACCATCGGTTGCAAAAGTGAGAACCTCCATCACTGATAATTGCCCGAGGCATACCAAACATGGAAAAAATGTTTCGCCGGAGAAACCTGGTAACGCTCTTGCCCTCATTGTTTGGTAAAGCTATGGCCTCTACCCATTTAGAGACATAATCAACTGTAACTAGAATGTACTTATTAGCATGAGAGCTAACAAAAAGTCACATAAAATCAATGCCTCAAACATCGAATAATTCTATCACCAAAATAGGATTAAGCGAAAGTTTGTGCCATCACGAAACCCCTCCCTCTCTTTGGCACCTATCACAAGACTTAACATAATCATAGGCGCGTTGACGTGTAGAAGACCAATAGTAGCTACACTGCAACACCTTATAAGCAGTTTGAGGTCTACTGTGATGACTACCCGCCAACGATGAGTGGCATGCTTCAAGAATACTCATCGTCTCAATCTCTGGAACACATCTACGGATGATCCCATCCGCACAAATACGAAATAAGTATGGCTCATCCCAGAAGAACTTCTTTGCGTCGTACATAACTTGCAACGTTGATGTGTATTCAAATCAGGAGGCACTATATCACTTACCATGTAGTTAGCATAGTCTGCAAACCAAGGTATAAGATCATGTGAGGTAGCCCAAACTCTCTCATCAGGGAATGAATCATTGATGTCAAGTCTGTCATCAAATTTCACTATTGCTTCATCCTCCAATCTAGAAAGATGGTCGGCTACCTAATTTTCTGACCCCTTTTTGTTAATCACATCAAAATTGAATTCTTGCAAGAGGAGTACCCATCTGATTAGTCTCAGTTTTGCATGCTTTTTAGCCATCAGATATTTTAGTGTTGCATGGTCTGTGTGTACTATCACCTCATCTCCCAACAAGTATGAATGAAATTTTGCAAAGGCAAAAACCAAGGCCAGCAATTCTTGTTCAGTGACTGTATAATTTTTCTGGACCACATTAAGTGCTTTGCTAGCATAATAGATAGGATGCAGAATCCTATCCTTGCACTGCCCCAAAACCACACCTAACGCAACCCCACCTGTATCACACATTAGTTAAAATAGTTTTGACCAATTCGGAGCCACAATAATGGGTGCCGAAGTCAACTTTCTTTTCAATTCTTTGAAGGCTTGCATACATGCAACATCAAATACAAATTTGGCATCTTTCTCCAATGACTTGCATAAGGGTTGCGAGATCTTGGAAAAATCTTTTATGAAGCATCAATAGAACCCTCTGTGGCATAGAAAACTCCGGATACCTTTCACAGAGATTGGTGGTCGCAGTTTCTCGATAACCTCTATTTTTGCTTTATCCACCTCGATCCCCCAGCCTGAAATTCTGTCACCAAGCATGATGCCTTCTTTGATAATAAAATGACATTTCTCCCAATTAAACATCAAATGACTCTCAACACACCTCTGCAACACATCACGCAAATGTAGCAAACATTCTTCAAAAGACTGTCCAACCATACTAAAATCATTCATGAACACCTCTATAGTGCTTTCAACCATGTCTGAGAAAATAGACATCATGCATCTTTGAAATGTGGCTGGAGCAAGATGAAACTTTGAAGGAGATCAAGTCCGAAATTGCCAAGATAACCCATAAGGTTGAATAACACTTGGTGGTAATCAAATAGCTAAATAAACATTTTGGACTTCTGTCAATGCAACTGGATCAAATTCAAAGAGGCATGATGACAAGCGCCATAGCTATGGATCGAAAGAAGACTGATGGGCGCCAGAAGGAGGCAAAGTTCGGCGATAAGGTAGCACAAAAGCTGGAGGAAGTCTTAGTACTCCAGCCATCTATGCCGTACCGTGACAATAAATCAAGTGTTGCTTGGGAGGAAACCCAAGGTGGAACCTGGCGCTTAGGCGCCTAGGTATGTTTTGGCCCCTTATATGTTATTTTGTTTGTTTTTGTGCATTGGGGACAATGCACATATTTTTCGATGGAGGTGTGGACAGTTATAGGCCTCAGTGATATCTGAGTAGCTTATGGTCCGTAAAGGTGGAAAATGGGTGGATTGGATTGGATTTGGACGGATTGAATATGGATTGAGCTAAAATGGATTGGATCACAGTCCATCTATATAAA
This sequence comes from Solanum clarkiae, assembly GCA_011800125.2. Lineage (NCBI taxonomy): Eukaryota > Viridiplantae > Streptophyta > Magnoliopsida > Solanales > Solanaceae > Solanum > Solanum clarkiae. The sequence goes on from JAABOM020061674.1 coordinate 5,127, forward strand.
ATATGGGTAAATATGGATTTGGTCAAATATGATTTGGATAAGAATGGTTCCAACCCACTTCATTCTCTTGAAGCCAAAAAAATTAAATCAAAGCTAGATTGTTAATGGTAAATCCCAATCACCCTAACCCTACTCCCAAATAATTATTTTTGAAAACAGAAATATTTTTTCAATTTTTTTAATAAAAGTTCGGTTCTTCGACGTACCAAAATTTTGAGACCCCTACATCGAATCGAGGAACTGAACTTTTGAAAAAAGAAAACCTACACCGAACTAAAAAATTAATTTAGTTTGATTTGTTTTGATTTTTTAATTTTTTAATTTTTTGGTATTTATGCCTCATCCCAATAAAAAATAAAAAAAAGTTAACTTTCCCCCCTCCATCCACCGAAACCGAACAAAAAAACCAAATTAGTTGGTTTGGTTCTATTTTTTTATTTGCCGGTACATATATCTGCCCCAATAAATAATAAAAAAACTTAACTTTTTTTGCCTCCCCTCCCACCCCACTCCGATACCGAACTGAAAAACCGATATAGTTTGGTTTTGTTCAATTTTTTTATTTTTCGATATTTATGCCCGCCCCAATAAAAATAAAAAATGTTAATCTCCCCCCTCCCCCCACACCGTAACAAAAAATTAAATTTGTTTGGTTTGGTTTGACTTTTTTATTTTTTGGTATTATGCCCGACCCAATAAATAAAAATAAAAATAAATTAATTTCTTTTTGCCCCCTGAAACCTAACACCGAATCGAAAAACCGAATTAGTTTTGTTTGGTTCAATTTTTTGATTTTTTGGTATTTTTGCTCGTTCTATTTTTTTTGCCCCCCCACCCCACCCCGGATGCCGAATCGAAAAATCGAATTAGTTTAGTTTGGTTTAATTTTTTGATTTTCCGATATCTACGCCCGCTCTAATAAAAAATTTAAAACAAGTTAATTTTTTTTGCCACCCCACCCCACCTCGATACAGAACCAAAAAACAAAATTAGTTTAGTTTAGTTCAATTTTTCAATTGTTTGCTATTTATGTCTGCCCCAATAAAACAATTTAAAAAAAAAGTTAATGTTTTTGCGGCCCCCCAAACCTCGACACCAAACCGAAAAACCGAATTAGTGTGATTTGATTCGATTTTTAATTTTTTGGTATTTATGCCCCCCTTAATAAAAAAATAAAAAAAGTTAAATTTTTTCGTCCCCCACCCCACCTCGAACCGAAAAATCGAATTAGTTTGGTTTGGTTCGATTTTTTAATTTTTTGATATTTATGTCCGCCCCAATAAAAAATTTTAAAAAGTTAATTTTTTTGCCCTCCCCCCCTCCCAAACCTCGACATCGAACCAAAAGTCGAATTTGTGTTGTTTGGTTCAATTTTTTAAATTTTTTGGTATTTATGTCCGTCCTAATAAAAAAATAAAAAAAGGTTAATCTTTCCCCTCGCCCCCCAACCCGACACCGAATCGAAAAATCGAATTAGTTTGGTTGGTTCGATTTTTTGATTTTTTATTATTTTTGCCCACCCCAATAAAAAAAATAAAAAAATAAATCTTTTTGGCCTCCCCCCACCCCAACACCGAATCGAAAAATTAAATTAGTTTGGTTTGGTTCAATTTTTTGATTTTTTGGTATTTATACCCTCTCCAATAAAAAATTAAAAAAAGTTAATTTTTTTGCCCCCCCACAGCCCACCCCGATACCGAACCGAAAAACTGAATTAGTTTTTCATTTTGATATTTTAATTTTCTGGTATTTATGTCCGTCCCAATAAAAAATAAAAAAAGTTAATTTTTTCCCCCCAAACCCCGACACCGAACAAAAAACCGAATTAGGGTGGTTTGGTTTGATTTTTTATTTTTCGGTATTTATGGAAGCCTCAATAAAAAATTTTAAATAAAACTTAATTTTGTTTCCCCCCACCCCACTCCGAACTGAAAAAACGAATTAGTTTTGTTTAGTTCGATTTGTTTTTCAATTTTTTGATATTTATACCTGCCCAATAAAAAATTAAAAAAATATTTTTGCCCCCAACCTGACACCGTACTGAAAAATTAAATTAGTTTGCTTTGGTTTAATTTTTTAATTTTCTGGTACCTATTCTCACCCCAATAAAAAATAAAAAAATCGTTATGAAAAAAATCATGCATACAATTTTTTTTTGGAGCAATTAAGAATTTTTTATTATGAGTTGGGGGATCTATGGGTCTATATGGGTACCCATATTTTATCCATTTTGATCATATTTGTATGAACTCTTAAAATAAATCAACCCATATTTATTCATTTAGAAAATATGAGTGATCCATTAAAATAAACATGGGTAAAATGAGTCTCTTTTACCTTATATAGATTGAAATTGTCACCCCCAATGGTCCATAACTAGCCCAATTTTTGATCACAAGGTTTTCTTGTCTGTGTTTTTTTTTTCCTGTTGGTATTTATTTTTTGTTGAACCGGCACATTTAGGATGTTTAGATGAGATATTGTAGCATATAGTACCAATACTAGTGACATATAGAATGTTTTTATGTTTTGTTTGAAAAATGATACCCATAAAATTTTTTGATTAATAGTTAGATAGTAATCATGCATGTTTAGGTGTCTGGCAATTTCTGTTTTGATAAGTAAGGGTGTATTGAGATAAGAAGCATGATCCGTGAGTATTTTGTTTATAATGTATACAGTACTATGTGATTGTAAGAATAATTTGATAAATTCATGTATTTTATGCTAATTCAGAACTTACGCTAGTACTCTAAGTTAGATTATAGATTAATTGGATTAGAAAAGGATCTTAGGTCATTGTTCTTAAATAGGGCACTTTAGCTTAAAAATAACCAACCAAATTGATGATATATCTCTTGTTCCAAACATTTGAGCCTAACATGTACCTATTCTTTGGAAACACCTGATTAAGCTAGCCTTGTCTAGTGAAAAATCTTACAAGTTTTTGTTCGATTTTTTGATTTGTTTGATTTTCTGGTATTTATGTCTGTCCTAATAAAAAAAAATTTATTTTTTTGGGCCCCTCCAAACTCCAACACCGAACTGAAAAACTAAATTAGTGTGGTTTGGTTCGATTTTTTGATTATTCGATATTTATGCCTGTCTCAATAAAAAATTTAAAAAAACTTAACTTTTTTTGCCCCCCGCCCCACCCCGAACTGAAAAACCAAATTAGTTTGGTTTGGTTTGATTCGATTTTTTGATTTTCTGATATTTATGCCCATCCCAATAAGAAATAAAAAAATTACTTTCGCCCCCCCTAACCCGACACCGTACTGAAAAATCAAATTAGTTTGCTTTGGTTCAATTTTTTAATTTTTTTGGTACTTATGCTCGCCCCAATAAAAAATAAAAAAATCGTTATAGCAAAATCATGCATACAAATTTTTTTGTAGAACAATTAAAAATCTTTTATTATGAATTAGGGGATCTATGGGTCTATATGGGTACCCATATTTTATTCATTTTGGCCATATTTATATGGACTCTTAAAATAGATCAACTCATATTTACTCATTTAGAAAATATGAGTGATCCATTAAAATAAACATGGGTAAAATGAGTTTTTGTTACCTTATATGGATCGAAATTGCCACCTTAATAGTCCCTAGCTACCTCAATTTTTGATCCCAAGGATTTCTTACATGTGTTCTTTTTCTCTGTGGATATTTATTTTTTGTTGACCGGCACTTTTAGGATATTTAAATGATATTTAGCATATAGTACAAATACTTGTGGCATATAGAATGTTTTTATGTTTTATTTGAAAAATGATACCTGTCAAATTTTTTGATTAGTAGTTAGATAGTAACCATGCATGTTTAGGTGTGATAATTTCTATTTTGATTAGTAAGGGTGTCTTGAGATAAGAAGCATGATCTGTGAGTCTTTTGTTTATAATGTATGCAGTGCTATGTAATTGTGAGCATAATTGGTAAATTCATGTATTTTATGCTAATTCAGAACTTACCCTAGTACTCTAAGTCAGATTGTAGATTAATTGGATTAGAAAAGGATCTTAGGCCATTATTCTTAAATAATCCACTTTAGCCTAAAAATTACCAACCAAATTGATGATATATTTCTTGTTCCAAATATTTGAGCCTAACATGTACCTATTCTTTGAAAACACATGATTAACCTAGCCTTATCTAGTGAAAAACCCTTAAATGGCCTTGGTCTTTCCGTGAACACCTACACCAAACCTAAAAATTGAATTAATTTTGTTTGCTTTGATTTTTTGATTTTTCGGTATTTATGTCCTATCCCAATTAAAAAAAAGTTATCACTGACACCGAATCGAAAAATCAAATTAGTTTGGTTCTATTCGATTTTTTGATTTCCCAATACTTATGTCCGCCCAATAAAAAATAAGAAATATATTTTTTTTCTTCTCCACCCCACCCCGACACCAAATCGAAAAATCAATTTAGTTTGGTTTGGTTCGATTTTTTGATTTTTGGGTATTTATGCTCTTTCCCAATAAGAAATAAAAAATGTTAATCTCCCCCCTCCACCCCGACACCGAATCGAAAAATCGAATTAGTTTAGTTAGGGTCTTTTTTTATTTTTTGGTATTTATGCCCGCCTTAATAAAAATAAATAAAAGTTAATTGTTTTGCACCCCCATCCCTCCCCAACACCGAATCGAAAAATCAAATTATGATTTGGTTAGATTTTTTGATTTTTCAGTATTTATGGCCGTTCCAATAAAAAATAAAAAAAGTTAATTTTTTTGGCCCCCCACCTCCCGACACTGAATCGAAAAATTGAATTAGTTTTATTAGGTTAGATTTTTCGGTATTTATGCCCGCTCCAATAAAAAAAAGTTAATTTACTTTGCCCCCCACCCCACCCCAACCTGATATCGAATTGAAAAATTGAATTAGTTTGGTTTAGTTCAATTTTTTAATTTTCTGGTATTTATCTCCGTCTCAATAAAAAAAAAGTTAATTGTTATTTGCACCCCCTTCCCACGATACCCGGACACCGAATCGAAAAACTGAATTAGTGTGGTTTGATTCAATTTTTTGATTTTTTCGTATTTATGCCCTCCTCAATAAAAAATTTAAAAAATGTTAATTTGTTTTACCCCCTACCGCACACTGAACCGAAAAATCAATTAGTTTGGCTTGATTTGATTTAATTTTTTTGATTTTTTGGTATTTATATTCGTCCCAATAAAAAATAAAAAAATTATTTGCCTCCCCCCCAACCCGACTCTGTACTGAAGAATCGAATTAGTTTGCTTTGGTTCGATTTTTCAATTTTTCGGTACTTATGCTCACCCCAATAAAAAATTAAAAAGATCATTATAAAAAAAATCATGCACACAATTTTTTTCTTAGAGTAATTAAGAATTTTTCATTATGAGTTGGGGGATCTATGAGTCTATATAAGTACCCATATTTTATCCATTTTCACCATATTTGTATGAACTCTTAAAATATATCAACCCATATTTACCTATTTAGAAACATGAGTGATCCATTAAAATAAACATGGGTAAAAATGGGTTCCTTTTACCATATATGGATTGAAATTGTCACCCCTAAAAGCCATAATTACCCCAATTTTTGATCCCAAAGTTTTTTTGCCTGTATTCTTTTTTCCTGTGGATATTTATTTCCTGTTAACCGGTACGTTTAGGATGTTTAGATAATATTTATAGCATATAATACCAATACTTGTGGCATATAGA
>JAABOM020061675.1:0-10829 GCA_011800125.2 Solanum clarkiae
TATATATATATCAAATGACGATGCAATGCAAATGGAATGAATGAATGTAATGCATGGGATGAAATCAAGACTGTCATACACATCTACTGAGCTAAGGCTACCGGTGAAACGACCCCAAAAGTGCCTGAAAATGTGCCTCGGAATTGCTCGAATTCGTAATTTCCATATATCTCAAAATTCGATTGTGATATCGAAATTCTGACTTCATATTTTTATTCAGGGGGAAAAATTGAGTGGGAAATGGTCTAACACCGATTTTAGAGCAAACGAATCACAATTTCAATTTTCCAAGAATGTGATTTCCAGTGAGGATTCGCGCACCAGGTGCGATGCGCTAGGGACGCGCCTTAGTGTTAAAATTGCCAGTTTTATTAGTTCGGTCAAAGGCTTTTGAGTCTTGAGCCTAATTCTTCCCATACATGAAAATACTTATACTTAGTCATATTTTACCTTCATATCATATAAGACACTCCCCCAATACTCTCCCAAAATACTTAGACAAATATTTCACCTCAAATTTCAAGTCCCAAAACTCATCCAGATTTTAAGGATTTCACTCAAGCTTCAAGTCTCCATTTTCATTCTTCATCAAGGATCTCCAAAGTCAAGTATATGAGTTTCAACTATTGGGTCCTTTCACTTATGGTGCCCAATCCTCCTTTTTACTTAAATTATTTGTTTTTGAGATGATTTACTTAGGGTTCTTACTTATTATGAATTTGACTATGAACTATGTTGGGGTTTCATAAAAGTGTAATTTTTTAAGCATGTTTTGAGCTATGAATCTATGATCTATCTTGAGATTTGATGAAAGGTTTTGATGTATATTGCATAGGGTATTACCAAGTATTGGTGGGTCGTTTTACATTGATTTTTTTCTTACATGATTTAACTTTTGAATTGCATGATTTTGTACTAACATTGCACTCCTTCCCCTCCCCCAAGTGTTTGGTAAATACCTTTTTAAGAATTCTTAAAATTTTGATGATCTATTTGTTGATTTATGAGTCAAGGGACTTCATGATGATTTTGGATTTTCTAAAGATGTGTTTAAGTCATGAAAATGTTAATGATATTGTAGGGCTAGATTAAGCCCCTTTTTCTCAAAGATTATACCTCTTGTGACCCTTTGATGTTGATGTCAATGCAAGGGTGATATTGATGATGACTCATTCTTATGTTTGATGATTAGGCTCACCATTTGAGGTCAATAATGTTAAGAGCTACTTGTGTCATGTCTCTATGTTTATTGCAAGTTATTAAAGTATGATTATCTTATATATTCTGTGGGATTAGACTTAGCACCGAATGGACTAGAGGCGAGTTCCCAAGTTCTAAAACTATGTGCCACTGTAAGTGAAGGGATTAGAGGCGACTCCCCAAATCTCTAAGAGGCGAGTAACCTAAATATGAGGTCTTGAGGCAAGTACCCAAGTCCGGGATTGAGGCGAGTACCCCAGTCCAAGAATTAGAGGCGAGTACCTGGTTCACATAAGGCTTAGTGGATCCACTTGGGCATTAGGAGGTTCACCTTGGCAAGAAACTTCCCCCTTTCTTTCGGTGTAGGGGAGAAATCAGGATTCCAAGTTGTAGCTCGCTTGGTTTTATTTTATGTCGGTTGAGGTTCCTTCCCACATTTACATATTATGTTCTATGTAAGGTGAATGATTTTCAAAGCATGATTTATTTAAAAATTGATCATACATGTCATATTGTTATTATGCTATCTATTGATTATTATTATGCATTTTGACATGTTGCCTATCTCTTGTTGCATTGCATCCTACATACTTAGTACATTCAAATGTACTAACGCATACTCTATGCCTACATGATGTTATCATGTAGGAACCGGAGCTACATTTGATCATCCTCCTCCTCCACGTGGCTAGTAATATCTATCCAAGCAAGTTGGTGAGTCCTCAACTCCGAGGACGTACTTTTCTTGATTTATGTTATGTATTGACTTTTCTTATGTTATATGCTTTTGATTATGAGAGTGAGCTCGGTTACTTGTCTTGGCCCTCGCTAAGTTCTATGTTTAGAGGTATTGTTGAAGTTATGTAATGATGCTATAAGCTATGACTCTCTTGACTCTTTGATATTTCTATGCTATGAAAGGTTTTCCTTAGTCCCCATGCCCCTATTTCTAATCTCTTATTGTTGTTCATTGCTTCCACGACCAAGGATGTGTAATGATATGTTAAGAGTCTTTCTTGGGGTCCCTTCGGATTCTCCATGCGCCGTATCACGTCTAGGTCCTAGGCTTGGGTCGTGACAACCAGATAGAACCCATGGGGGTCTCATCAGACCGTATGCAAAATCTCAATCTTGCCACCTAACTATGGTCAACTGTATGATAGTATCTCATCTTTACCACCTATCCGTAGTCAAGGAGTTTTAAAAGGTGTCTCATTTTCTATCCAAAAAATCCAATGTCAAGTGGTACTAATGCAACATGGAAATGAATGCATGCTAATGCCATAATTCAATGAGAATGACGACAATATAAAAAATAACTGATAAATAAATGTCATAGTATCATAAAGAAATGCCAAGTGTCACAACCAGAACACAAGTCCTCAATATGTCTCAAATACTTTCACCAATAGTCGATTATACCAACAATACTTGACTTCACAAGCCCCAAAGTATGCAACAAATTCCTAGAAAATGCCTCAAATATCAACCAATAACACAACATTTCCCAAATGATTTCACAAGTCTCATATTATCATAGTAACAACCAAAAGTATCTCGAATATCAAGAATTCATCTTAGTTTTACAAAAAAATTCCACATGTTTTGTTAGAATACAATCACACCAATCTAATTATTCATGAAACAATCCAATTGTTACAATTATCACATAAACAAATCCAATGACTTCAAACCAGTCCCAAAATGGTTAGACAAAACCTACCTTAATGTCCAAATCGCAATCAAACCAAGCTTTCGGACACTCAAAGCCTAAAAGATGAGCTCGCATCAACCAACCAATATCAAGATTAGAGAATATGCGTCAAAAGATGGATTTTTCATGCCCTTATTGGCACGAATTTCGATTCAAAGGTAAAATGTTCAAAATTAAGGCTAAATTTCGAGGTTCGCGAATCTGAAAATAAATTAGAAGTTACGATTCTACATGACAAAAGGAAGTTGTCAGTGACAATTCCACTGTAAATGAGTTCAAATTGAAAGAGAATTCATCATTTAAAGTTTTAAAACTTACACTATGAAAAACCCAATTTTTTATGTTCAAAACCATGAAATTCAAGACAAAATTAAGAGAAAAGTAATGGGAATTGCTAAGTTTGACGATAGAAACACTTATCCAAAGGTTTTGCCTTGAAAATCTTTGAAGAATTCCTATAAAATCGAGCTTCGAATATTATAAATGGTGAAAAAAAGCGTGAAACCTGTCACTTTGAATCATTAAAATTCTTCAAGTATTTTGTACTCCACGAACACGGACAGAAATTCGCGAACGCGGAGCCCAAGGTAATACAGACCTCCGAAACGTGGAGAGGTTATCCTTAACACGGAGTTCAAAGAAAATGGTCCTTCACAAAGGCGGGGCCCAACTTCGCAAATACGGAGCCTAAAGAGAGTGGGCCTATGCGAACGCAAAGGGCAAATATGGGAAGCACCAAATTTTCAAAAACCAGCTAAATTCAAGACTCAAAACGAACTTTCGGGGCTCGTTTGGAACCCGATACACATAAATTAAACATGTGACTCTACCAGGAACGACGTTCTGGATTTAATGGAATTATCAGAATTTGATTTTGAGGTATCCTAGACCCGAAATCCGATAAAGCTCATTAAAAGTAGTCAAAAACTCAAATAGCCAAAATGACCTTAGTAACTCTAAGAATTACAATGAGACCATTTCTAGAGTAAGTTTCACCATCCGGAACCATTCAAATTGTCGTAATTTCGATTAGAGCTTCCAAACTCCAAAAGTTGACCAAAGTCAAATTTAGTCTGTTTTTAACTCATTTATGCAACTTTCGACCTAAAATCCTCATATGGACTCCAAATTTGATTCCATCATATCTCCGTTCCGAAACAAATGAAAACGAAGGATTTCCGTTCCGACACTCTAAATTCCAAATGGTACAAAAACTCACATTTTCAACAATTTAAGCTTCCAAAAATACTAAAATTCACATTTTTCAGTTTTTAAACACAAGATCCTAGTTCCGACAACATCAATAGATCCAAAATAACCGAAAGAGCAAAATAGTAATTTTCTCAGATAAACTAAACAATGACCGACAAAATCATTACAAGTGTAAACTATATATATGTTAAACCGAACATTAAGAAAAGGAGACAGAAAAAATGAAAGGATGATCACTATCTTTATCAAATCCATGATGAAAGCATTCACGTGCTCGAAAGTCAAATTTAGCAAAGTAAATAAAGAGTTCATTTTTTTCTTAAAATTCAAAATTGAAGCAAAACAAGGTCATTATCTAGTTGAAGAAGAAATGAGAGGAAGCTGCAGTTGTAAAACTGATGTATATCAAAACAAACAAAATTGAGAAGAAAAAAAAACAAACATACTTCCGCTTAAAAAAATATGGAAAGAGGTAGAACACGTATATAGCAAGAAAGAACACTTGTTTATATAGAATTAAGTCCCAAGAACATCGAAGAGAAAGATTTGGCAGAATAATAAAATCAATCATCAAAATAAAAATCTAAAAGACAAGTGGAAGAAGATTTAGCAAAAGTTAAAAGAAAAGCATAGTGGAAACCAATGTGAGAAGATGGACAAAAGTGAATTTTAGATAGACTTATAAAACACTCATTACATTTATTGCAAGGGTTTGATTTCAAGCCATAAATGTTTTAGCACTACAGTTGATAAATTAGTTTGATTTCTAAAACTAGGCATTTTAATTTACTCGCCTTTAGCTTCACTAAGATAATTGCAACATTGTCCACTAGACTATCCAAAAACATATTAAATATCACAAATATTTTAATTTGAGATAGTTAAAATAATTTTCATTGATCATTCTCTGAAATGTCAAATACCGTGTGAAGTCCAGGTATATAGCAAGCTGAACCTTCTATATCATTCAAAAAGAAACTTATTGACCCTTACCTACTCAACACCTCGTCCTTAAAATATTCTTCATTTAATATTTAAAAAAAAAAAACACTACGTAAAGAAACAATCTATGTATTGCCAATAAAAATAAAGTTCACAATAATATCACTAAAAAATTACTTAAATCACATGGTAATGGCAAATTTCAGAATAATAACTTAAACATTTATTTGAATACTATAGAATAATATGGATTAAAAGTCAACAATATCAACATATAGACATCAATAAACAAAAAAAATATCACATTTCAATATCTATGTATACAACAACAACAACATACCCCAGTGCCTCAAAAGGCTCCCGCTCATTGCGAGGTGAGGGGGGGTCGGATGTACGCAGCCTAATCCCTATATTTAAAAACATAAAGCAGTTGTTTCCAGATGACCCATGAGAAGCGTCGAAAGTTGCATTGACTAACTGCTACTTCATAAATGAAAAAAGCGCAGATAGTTTAAAGAGGCATTTTGTTTTATTTCATCATACTCTAAGGTCAAAAAATAGTCAATCTTTGGCTCCATCCGAGATTGATGGAAATCAATATCTATGTATACATATTTTAATAAAGTGATAAATATTACGCATAAATAAATTAAAATTAATATATATAAAATAATAAAAATTAAGCATAAATAAATTATGGTTATTATCCCCCCCCCCCACTAATACATCAATTTGTTAACACCTTATATAATTCAAATAAAACTTCATTCAACTTTTCCTCTTCGTTCCTCAAGAATCAAATTGACAGAAATAGTAAAATCATGTACCCCTTCTAATAATATTAATAATTTAAAAAAGTGAGTTAAAAAAAATTATTCTAATAATAACAGGAGTAGTTCTAGAATCACCAACATCAATAAATTATTGTTCTTTTTTATTTGGGTGTAGAATAAAAAAAGTTCGTTTGCACAAATATACGTAACAACATCAAAGTCTAACACAAAATCTCTCACCTGTACATATTATTAGTCCCAAGAATTCAGAAAGAAATGACCACAATAATTTATATCTTTTGTTTAACTATTTTTTTCTTTATGTGATTATCATTTATCTGAATCTTCTTATACATCAAGCAGGTATATTGACTCAATTTGCCACACACATGTATATTAACAAAGCCAACAAAGCTTTGAATAATCACAAGTTGATCTCAGCAGACCCTTTTATATCTGCTCTTCCTTCTTAACCATGAAAAGTCTCTATTTATTCCAGAGATATGATTTTCCATAAGAATAAACCTTTAATTATTCTTAAGATTGTTGGAAATCTTATGAAAAATACAAGGAATTTTTTAGCTAGACGTGTGTCAAAAAATATTGACCTTATGGATATTTCACTCGGTATAGGTGTATCCCAAGTCAACAAAGCAATTTTTATTGAAGAGTATCAAAATATAAAGTACGAAGAAGTCGAGGGATGGTATTATGTCATAGATATACATAAAAAGAATATTTTTATCTAACGGCAGAATATAATTTTCTGAAGGAAGGATGTTGGTTACACCCCTCAACAACATGTGGCTCCGCCACTGCGCACAAACTCTTCTACTATAAAATTAGGAGCACAAAAACTTGCCAAAGATTCAATTAAAAACCAGTATTGACACAGTATATTTTATGAAGGAGGAATGTATATATACTATATGTATTCTCCCGTTCCCTGTGATGAGTAGACTTGTATACTATGTATGTCTTTTTCTTCTCTTCATAAGAATGACGGAACATATTATATTTGTAAGAAGAAGAGCAACGGTCACACTGATAATTTTTATCATTATGATCATTCAAACAATTAAAGGAATAATGACTAATCAAGACTAACTAAAGGGGTTTTATAATTAAAGGAGTAATAATATGGCAGTAATAATGAATTGCTACCATAAGACTAGTCGAAAACATCACATATATATGTATATATAACTTTAGATATTAAAAATAATAATTCATTTTGATACTTAAAAATTGTTATTCCAATACCGACTGCCTCAACTCTTTCCGGAGCTTCCGGGAGAAAGACCGACAAGCATCCATACTAAGATCCATGGCAGCTGCCAATGCAACAAAAGCTGCAGCATCCTCCGAGCAGTTAACGTGCTGCGCCCCGATAACCACCTCCAGCGGCTTACTACATTTCCCATCACCCTCCACCGTGGAGGACATCACAAATCCACGGTACAAGAGCTGTCCCCATGATCCAGATGACCCGACATCCGACCAGGACCCAGAGCCCGAGCGGAAGTCAAAGCTGCTGTTTCGACTAGTCATTGGGGTGGCACTATTCTTGATATCTATGCTAAATTTCCCACCATTCCTGGTGTTAATAGTTGAATTGGCCAATGTAATGGTATCATTGGCACCATCAGGGATGATTTCAAAGCGATAACCGAGTTCACCCTTGGGCTCTAGCCATGCTTCTAGGCGTCCCCATGGTTTCCATGTACCCTGGTCTGGACGGAAGATGAGCCAGGCTCCGGGGTTTGATCTTGTGACCCTATTTGAACCTTGTGATGGAACAAATGGGGTCACTATGGATGCTGCGGCAATTGGTGAGCCAGAGAGATCATGGATTATGACTGACCATCCCTTTCGCTCTTTTGGCGGTGAATCATTATCAACTGTGAAACACTTAAAGTAGCTTGTTGATGTGCTTGCTTCTGATAGAGAAGATCTACAACAACACAATTGAAATTTAGGCAAGATAATTGTTATTAAATTGGCATTGATTCCTGCATGCTACTTGAGATAAATATGAATCAACAGAGACTATCGTCGATAGGCAGGGTAAAATTAGGACTTCGAATGGAGACTTCTCTCTATACATGTACATACAACTTTTAGTTTTTCTCACAAATACATAAATCAATGAATTCTGTATTCATTTAATCAGTCATTTTTCACTAACAAATACAGTTGGCAAAGCTCATACTAGCTAGTTCTAACAAGATCAACTTCAATTAGAAAAGATAAACTAACCTGGATAGGAAGTTCCTGTCACCGGAGTTCCTGAAACTGAAGATGCAAGTGAAAACAGGTTGTTTTACATTGCCCTTAACTTGAAAAACTTGGGGACTACACTCAGGTTCACCACCAAACTGGAAAACAAATCTTGGATCATGTTCAGCTTTGACATTCAGATGCAATAGTGCTGCACCAACCAAAACCCATCCATTTTGAATGACAACTCCTCTTCTACCGTTCATCTCCAGCACCTTTGAATCCAATGGCACCAATACACTCCCCAAGAGCTTCCCTCCATTCAAATATCCACAACCAATCCCCTTATCCTTAGGTGCGCAAATTTCAATCCTTAAACAACAAGTTTTACCTGATTTTTCAAGGTCTGCTTTGTTCAAACTGAAAGAAGCGTGAATTCTTTTATCTAAGATAAGCTGTTGAAGAAACGGTTGGATGGTAGAAACTTGGGTGGGGAAACCCTTAAGCTTGAACTTACAATCAAGATGTGCAGGTTGATTCTGTTCATCGGGAAGCTTGACGGCTAAGTTGCCGATAGCTATTCGAAGGAAGGGAGAAGGATCCATTACTTCACAAGAGTAACGCAGCAGAAGAAAAGATATAGCTACACTCAGCTGGCAAAATGCGTGGGAAATGAGGTGGGGGCACGTAATTATAGAGGGTGTGTGTCAGCAAAACAGCATCATTTCTTTGTCAATTAGCCAGTCATTTAACTTGTTGTTTTCATATTAAGGATTAAGAATTTGGTTAAAAAAATGATATCCCATCTCTTATATTTGATAAAAATTGAAAATACTCCTAAATTTGCTATGAATTAGTAATTCTGTCCTCAAACTATTAACAATCTTAAAAACACACCTCTACTTGATTAGCTAAAGCTAAATAAATTTCCCGCATGAATGAATACACCCCTAATTTTATTTTCAAGTTTAGGGTTGTTTGCAACACTTTTCTCGACTTTTTATTAATTAAGATCCTCATACTCCTACAAGAGTTTGAGACCATTTACTATGTCATGTGGCGAATAGAGGGTATAGTTAAGTTCAATTAGTCAAGTAGAGGAGTGTTTTTAACGCTGTCGACTGTTCAGGATGAAACTAATAATTTGCGTCAAGTTCATCAAGGGTGTTTTCAATGATTCTCTCTTAGAAAGTGATATCCAATATGTAGACACTTTTTTTTTTTAAAAAGGACTCAATCTTAGAAATATTTACGATAATATAATTAGTAATCATTAATTTTTTTAAAATTCTTTTCTTAATTTATATCTATATCTATCCGTTTATCTATATCTATGTCTATATCTATATCTATATTTATATCTATCTATATCTATACTATATTAAAAGCGTGAAGGCCCTTAGAAATGTTGTTTGAACTTTTTTCAATTTATTAAAGGATTTCTCTTTAGGTAAAATTATCTTTTCATATTTTTTAATTATTATATAATTATTTTAATAATATTAAATATAATAATAAATTAAATTAAGAAAATTTTCTTATTATGGTTAAGTTTTTACACAAAGAACCTTTTTTCAACTAAAATTTTGATTAAAAAATAGTAAAAGAAAATTCAAATAATCATAAACAAAAGTTTAAAAATAAAATAAAAAGTCAAAAAAGGAAAATAGTCAAAAGCTTTCAAAAAACATATCTGATCCAAAAAAAAAAATCAAAATAATTTAAAAACAAGGTTTTTTCTAAAAAATAAAAGACACGTCCCAAAATAAATAAAAAGTCCAAAAAAAAAAGGGTTTAAAACTATTCAGAAAAAGCAAAAAAGAAAACCATCAAAAATTATGGAAAAAAGGTTAAATTTTTCTACTAACAATTTACTTGATCACTTATTTTGATATTTAGGATTGAAATAAATTAAGTTCCAATTTACATTGGTTTATTTTAGGTGTTTTTTAAGTCAAAATAGTTTTTGAGCAGTTTTAAAGCGTGCGTAAAGTTAAAAATTACATACAATCACTTATTTTTAAGACAATATAACAAAAATAAATCAAAAGTCATAACTTAGAAATCCTAATACATATAGACTTATAAGTCATAAGTCAAGAGTCAATCCAAACAGACACTTACACACAAAACATAAAATTCTACAATTCAGTACTAATTCTGATTAGACAATAACACTAAAACATTATATAAGAAATAAATTTATATTCACTTCAAATCCACTTACTTATACACAGATGGATTAATTTAGAGGTAATAATATTTTTTTCTCTTTTTAATAATATTATATAATCCTGTGATTTATATGCATGTTGATTGATAATTAATTTATCTGCATTTTTATTGGATTCAATTTTTTATTTGCATGTATGCATGCTTGGAAGGAATATGTGTGTTTATTTAAAATTGAAGGAACTTTCAGAATATGACTCTACAGTCTCTATCCAAAAGGGAATATAATATTGGTATTCAGTATAAATTACAGCGTCCGGGTATATGACCCAGGTTATGGAAATTACTATGTTGGTTCTTTTGATAAATTTAAAGTTCAATCATAAACTAAGATATTTTTTTTCTTGAACATTAGAAGAATATAGAATTATCAATATAGGATGTGGTGCAGTAATGAGACTGCTTCATTTTTAATCAAAGGTCTCGGATTCAAGCCTTGAATACGAAGAAAATTTTGTTTGAATCTTTATCCCTAAATTGGTGCTATAATATGTGATTCAAATTTAGCTAGAGCTCCTATTCAAACATCGCCACCG
>JAABOM020061676.1:0-10829 GCA_011800125.2 Solanum clarkiae
ATGTTGCTGGATTTTATTTGCAGGTGAGGTTAGTTAATAAAACAGAGGAAACTCTGCCGAAATTCCGGTAGGTTTCCGGATCGGATAGATTGGGAAATTCAGATTAGCATGTGTCTAGGTATCCCTATCGGGCACTGGTCACGCCCCTAGAATGGGGTATGACAGAGTGGAGTTGTGGTATACATTTTGGTAAAAAATTTGGTAACATGTTTTATATTTTTTGGGATTTTATGGAATAAATGGGTAGTGATTTTGCTTATGGAATAAATTAGGTCAGAAGTTGGGTATATTATATGTTAAAAATAGCTTTAAAGGTTAGCAATGCTTAAAAATGTTGGGTATATTTTGATTTTATGGCTTAAATTTATGGTGAATTTGTTTATCGAATAAATTTGCACCGAGGTTTGGGATGTTATTGGTTGAAAGTATGTTTGAATGTTAGCAGTGTTTAATAAATTTAGCGGTGGTTAACATTGTGCAGTTACAACTTGAAATGCTCAACAAGTAGCTGCACATAGTTATTTAAGTCTTCATGCTTGAACAATTCTGCGTAAGTTCGTAGATTCTGTGATATACGTACGTGCCCTTTGAAAAATAAAATATTATCAAAACGTCAGCGTAAAAGTAGGGTGCTTGGTGCAATGTTGTTGGACAAATGCAGTGATCCAAAGATAAACTACACACCAATAGAGATACGAAAGGACATGAAGAGGCAACATATGTTAACATTTACTTATATGCAAGCATGAAGAGGTAGGAGAATGGCATTCACTGTACTACGAGACGACCCAACATTGTTGTACAGCAAATTGCCATTATATTTACACATTTTGCAAAAAACATATCCGGATACTATAGTGGATTTACGAAAGACGGATGATGGACGTTTTTTGTATACATTTGATGTACTGGATGCATGCATTAGTGGGTGGAACATTGTAAATCAATCATTGTTATTGATGGTACACACGTTAGGTCAACATTCGAAGGTACTATGTTGATCGCTAGCACGTTGGATCCGGGAGGTTAGTTTCTCGAATACCATTTATGTGTTTTATATTTTCATTCCCTGTAATAATAATAAAAAGGCAGCTAAATTGTTTAGTTGTTATGCAAGTCATATATTGCCTCTAGCATACAATGTGGTGGACTCGAAAAATGATAAGTGTTGGAGTTGATTCTTCCAATATTTCAAATTGGCATTCGACGATCGAGATAGAATGTGCTTTGTTTCAGATAGAAACAAAAGCATTTGGAATGCAGTTGCCTCAGTGTACCCAAGGTTCAAACACTACGCTTGTATATATCATTTGTGGACTAATGTGCTGGAAACAACGTACAATAATACGAAGCAAGTGAGAACATTATTTTTTAAATTGGCAAAAGCATACATTGTTGAGGAGTTTGGTGAGTTGATGTGGCAATTTAAGCTAATAAGTCTAAGATGTCACACCTATTTAGAAGTAGCTGATTTTGAAAAGTGATCGCATGCTCACTCGACTGTGAAAAGGATATGGACACTAACGAGCAACATTGCCGAGTCAATCAACTTCGCAATTTTATCAGGTTGTAAACTCCCTACAGTGCCTATGCTGGAATATGTAAGGAAAATAATTGAAACGTGGAATGAGAAACACAACCAGGAAGGAAGGCAGACGACAATAACTCTGACAAAGAAGTATAATGTTATTTTGTTAGGAAACATAAAATTGTCGCACCAGATGACAATATGGCCCTAAACTTTGCCCAAAAAAAGTCCGCTCCTGTAGTTGTTCCAGAATATTTCATTTTGATAATTTTGATTTTATATTTTTTGTATAGATTAGAGCGTCAACGAAATTTCTACATACAGTTACCGATGGTGCGCACGGGTTCACTGTTTGTTTGAACATAAAGATGTGCTCCTAGGGAGGTTTCAATATGATGAGATCCCTTATACCCATGCAATCGCAGTGATTGGGTATAAAAGAAAGTATGTTGAGGATTATTGTTCGATTTACTACAACAACAAAAACTTCTGAGATGCATACGCAATATCCATAGAACCATTACCTTGCGAAAGTAGCTGGGTTTGTTCCAGAATATGTTTTGAATGAAACGGTTCTGCCACCTGACATAAAAAGGGGACCAGGTCGACCATCAAATTATGATAGAAAGAAGGACTTTACAGAAGTAAAATTCAAAAGGAGCAAGATTACATGCAGTAGATGTGGCTTGACGGGTCATGACAAAATTACATGTGATAACAGTAATGATAAAAATTAAATGGATTAGCAATTGGTCATGTCATGGAATGATTGTGTTGATTTTGTTATTTTTGAAAAGGATGTATGCATATTTGTGGAGACTGACATGGTCCCTTTTTGTATTTCTTGGATGCAAAGTTGACAGTGATTTGGATTTTTTTTTTTGGTAGCTGTGATGGTTTTATGTTTGTGTTGATGAAAGGTAGTTACAGTTAAATGGGGGTACGTCTGCAATGTTTTTGAATTGTGGTAATCGACTGTACTAACTTTGAAAACATGTGGTAAATGATGTGAATAGTTTTGGATGAGTTGATTTGTTAATTATTATTTACGGATGTTACATTTTGGAGTAGCTTCGCATTGTTCTCTGTTTTCCATTGTTGTTGTGAAAAAAATTACACGAATATGGTGGTATTTGTAGTCTGAATGTTGATTTTTTCCTATTTTTTTTCTTGATTATTGTGGCAGGTTAATTTTTGTGCATATAGGCAATTGTTTTGGTCAGTGTGTTGGTATTATTTGTGGTAGGTCAGGAAAAAAAATATTAATCTTAATAATGAAGTCATAATGTTGATTTACAATTGTTCGAAGAATTAATTTAAAATCAAATGACAGGTAAAGAAGCAAAGAAAATAATATTTTCAAGAATAAAAATTAAGCAACTTTAGGCATACTATAGACAAACATAATAACCAAACTCATGGTAAAGTTCGCAACACCCGTATTGACAAGCTTAAAACTAACATGTAACACAATTATTTGTCAACCCCCAAACAACAAAATAACAAATTGAAAAAGTTGAAGTAATGTCATTGTAGATAGGTTAATAACAACATAAGACATTAAAGTTGACCAAATCATGACACAAAGAGATCAAAAACCAACATAATACCCAAAAAACAGCGACCAAATCTACAATAAATAATATTTTCGATCCAGAAATGGTAAACATAAACAAACTTATTTAACAAAATGTCACGACCCAAAAATGCACGTGCTGGCACTTGTTCAATCCCACCAGAACAAGTCAGCCTTAACCCGAAGATAAATAGAAATAACATGCGAAAGTAACTAAATAGGGTAGATAACTAAAACTGAAAATCTCCACAACTTAGATACCACCCAAGGATTGGTTGTCACGTATACAAGCCACAAGCAATATAGAGAAATCAAAGAAGTACCAGTCTAAAGTGTCTTTCTTCTCGAATACAACAAAGCAGTAAAGAAATAGGAACAAGAGCATCAACTAGATGACAACATCTACCTCTCTAAATCTCCGGTGAAGGCGTGGATGATCAAGGAAAACACTACTCACTGTCCGAGCTCAGAATCTACACAAGTGTAGAAGCAAGGGGTGAGTACCAAAAGCAACACGATACCCAGCAAGTCAACTAACTAAACAAAGTAAGTCCAATAAAATATACAAACTGCTTTCATTCCAACCTCCACAACTACAACCTGCATAGAATCAGTCCAACCTAACAGTTCATAATGTACATATCATATAGCTCAATGACCACACCAATATTTATAGATTAACAACATAAAAATAAAGTCCATTCATCACAAGTTCCACAAAGGGACTTACAAGTTCATAAAAGATAAATATGTGATATGCAATACAATACAATGCAATGCAATGTCAAGTATAATGATGCATGTTTGTCCTAGTGATACACACCCGCTGTCTCTTAGTCCGGGACGCATGGGAAACTCTCAGTCGATGCATCTGTCGCAGCGTGCGATACGACCCTTGAATCATAGTATCCATCATGGCATGCGACACGACCCTCGAAATATAGTATCCATCACGACATGCCACACGTCCCTCGAAATAGTACATCTTCTTTAATTCTTATTCTTTTTCAGTTCACATAATAAGAATCAATACAAATTGGCATGTTTACATAATAATAAGGAGATGACAATTTCTAATACAACTCACAACATCATAGTCGTGATACAACATCAACAATATATCTCAAAACAGAATTTTCATCACTTAGCCACCTTTTCAAATTCAAGTGTTACAACACCACACCAACTCACATTTACACTTAATCACCCCATTTTTATGATGTTACAACTATTTCATGCATCACACATAGAAGAAAGGAATATTTAGGAATTCTACGAGAATTACAAAGTTTTGAAAGTCCACTTGCCTTATTCAAATCACGATCAATCAAAGACTTGAACCTTCCCCCTTCGAATAGAATCTGAAGCACCACGATCTAATCAATTAAGAATTCACAATAAGAATTCGAAACTAACAATTCCCATATTACTATACGTCTAGCTTAGACCCAAAACTAACCAATTTCATAGTAAATTCCCAAAATTTCAAGCCTAGGATTAGATTTCAATTCCTTCAATATTATTACAAAAACAAGTACATGTATATATATACACACATCCAAAGACACGTAAACCTAAACAAGGAGTCAACATCACCGGTTGCGGGAAAACATATAAAGAAAAGGGTAACTCATACAAGCTCAATTTGAAACATGTAATTGTCACTCCTAATTAGTCCACTAAAGGACAAAATTACTAAACATGCAAAGCTTGTGAGGAATAATTTATTATGCATTAATTTTTCCTAATTACCACAATCTCATGATTTTAACTATTGCACCCACACGTCACATACCTTATTACCTAATTCCTTAACTTACTTTATTCATAACCTTAATCCTTATTCTTAATTATACTAAGATATCAACCACTAACAAGTAAAAATCTAGCCTCCGATGATGCCTAGACTGTAACATTAACATGAATCTTTTAATAAGTTTCTTGATTTGTCGCTATCTTAAAACGTGTCTAGCAAATTCCACTAAATTCCTAGACCCAGAAACACATGTATGGCAAGACAATATTCATTGGTATTATCTCGTGCAAGAAACAAATTTAAAGAATCAAATTGTTGTTATAATCATATTTTAACAAGCTATTTTCTCCCTTTGCAGTTCGTCTAGGTTGCTTTCTATTTTCTAATTTTCTTCTGAAATTGTTAAAGCCCACTAACCTAATTTAATACATCGGTCAGGTAATATAGACTCTTAAATAAATTAACAACTAGTCCACCACTTATAGTAATTATTTTTAATAAACCTATAAACTAAATTGTCATAACTATTGAATAGTCCAAAATACCCATTTAAAATTTTTACGAGGCAAATCTTTTAGGAAATCAAGAAAACTAATTCTCAAAATGACTCGACGAGTCATTACACAAAAGTAATAACCCGCAAAATAAATCCAATGAAACTGTAATTCGTATTTTCAGTTAAAAGGTCCATCAACAGGAAAAACCCAACAAGCGACAAAGTAAGTACACAAAAAAATATGCCTTCCTCCTAGGTACCAGCTTCTCTCGATCAACAGAGTCTGTAATTGGGACATAGTCCCATACAACTTTAGGTGCCACCCTACGACTAACAATTTTTTCCATAGCTTCACTGTCATTGATTGCGTCATCCTCAATCTTTTGTGTGCCATACTCCCAAAGCAAAATACTGTACCTCAATCTGAATAGGTACGGATCAAAGTTACACTCAGATATCTCAAAATGATCTTGCGAAAAATGTTCCACGAAAGCACAAGTGAATAACCCACAATCACTGCGATGAAAAAATAAAGCAACTCGTGATCAGATAGACCGACCAGAAAAGAAAAAATAAGAACAAATAAAGTATGATGAAATATCAAATTATTGTAAATTTGAACCTGGAAAAAAAGGAGTTATTGGAAAAGGAACTTACTTTGACTTCTCACTTTATTGGGGAACATTGTCGCAGATGAAATAAATAAGTGGGTCTGCCAGAACATGATCAACAGATTCTATCGTCTTGTTCCAATCAATACTCAACCGTTTACCATAAAACCTAATGCAAACAAAGAAGAGAGGGATAATTTCTACCAATTTACTCGTCATAACATTGACTGCAACAAAATGCTTTAACCTCACTTTAAATAATGAGTCAACGGCATATATACAGAAGTCCTTTACGTATATCACAGTTAATATCCAATGACATAGATGAGGAATGTTGATCGGAATGTAGATATAGTCAACCAAATCTCAAAATGTATTTGCATGTATCTTAAACCCCCGGATGTATTGAGTAACCTCATGATCAGGACTAATTACACGACTATCCTTATTGTAGCTCAACCACTGATCATGAATTTGTTCTACCCATCTTGTGAAGTAAGAGTCCATAAATGTGACTCTTGTATCATTACCAGGACCATACTTTGATTTTTTCCGAAAATAGTACATGATAACATTAACATGCTGCATTAAAAATAAGTGTTTTACAGATTAGTTAATAGATTGGTAACATAAAAGCATAGTACCTATGACCAAAACTGGAATTACTTATAGATAAACTTATAACCAATAGAGTGACCAATCCCTAGGGAATTTTAGAAAAATAACGTCCAACATATGTACCAGCAATTTAGAAAAATATAGCCGAACATTTGTACCAAAAATAATACCATCATATTAACCAACATATAGGCCAGCATTTGTACCAAATAACCCAAGCCAAAGGACTCATGACAAATGAAAACAATCACATTGACAAATCCTTAGATAAATATTAAATAGACCAAGATATAGCCATCACATTAACAAACACAAAAAACAACAACAAAAAAAACATAAAAGAAATGTCGTTCAAACATATATAACAACTTATGACCATCTTACTAACCAATATAATTTATTGGGAGATGTATAGTCTATATTGATACAAATATATTAACCAAGCCACCTGAAATAAGAACTAACCAAAATTATTGTCAATAATAGCCCATGACAGCAACTAACATATAGTTCAACATATGTACCAACATTTTAGAAAAAATATAGTCCAACATTTGTACCAAAAATAATACCATCATATTGACCAACATTCAGGCCAACATTTGGGCTAATAACCCAAGACAAAGGACTCATGACAAATGCAAACAATCACATTGACAAGTTCTTGGACAAATCTGGATAAATATTGAATAGACCAATATATAACCATCACATCAACAAGCACAAAAAACAATCAAAAAAAACGTAAAAGGGATGTCATTCAAACATATAAAATAACTTATGATTATCTTACTAACCAATATAACTTATTAGGACATGTATAGACTATATTGAGACAAACAAATTAACCATACCCCTGGAACAAGAACTAACAAAAATCATTGTCAATAATAGCCTATGACAGCAACTAACCAAAATCATTAATATGATGCTTTTAAAAGTACAATAATAATTAGAGATTATATAAAATTATTATTTACCAAGTCTCTCCATGATTGGCCTGCAGTGACCAAATCATAGAACTAATCCATCTTGTCTACAGTATCAATATCAAAATCAAGTGGGAGGCTAATCTTGTTGGACGCAAGAGTGAATGCACTTTGTCTCCTATAAGTAAAATAAATGGCAAAAACATTACCTTTTTAATAAAATGATAAGAATAATTGTAGACAAATAAAATAGATTCCCTCGTACTTGCCACGTTTCTTCGACAATCTTTGTTTGATCCATAGTTGAAATGAGTCAATCAAGTCCCTCTCTACATAAAAATTATCGCACGCGTCAAAAGGGTGCTTCCTTTCAAATATGGCAGGGGACTTGAAAGCAGACCCATTTGTGTTGCTGAGATCAGTGAACGGGGATTGGAGGCACTTTCCAGAAAGATTAGGCCTGAGTACATTCATAGACGACACATACGACATCTTATTTTCCAACGCAACCAGCTGGGATTCACGCAAATCAGAGAAGTCATACTTATCAAACGTATGACTGTCATGACTAACACCTATCGCTTCACCTATAAAGTTAAACAATACATGTATTACCAACAAAAATGTAGCATAAAAATATGATAAATACTTTGATAGAATATGACACTTAGATAGAAACATTTATCAGCATTCAATAACAATGCATCATGACATTGCTGCTCCTCTGAACTAGCAATCACATCTTCAACTTTCTTTTTTCCTTTTGACTGGTAATAAAATTAGGTTATCAATGCAATTGTAAAGCAAATAGGTATGGTAAGAACCATTAAACAAGAAAATCGCGCAAACATAATAATATTTCTCCCATATGATATTAATTAAATGATCAAACGATAAATATTGAAATATAATAAATAAGAAGGTAAAAACATAAGAAATAGTCATGTATATTATCACACATATTTTCTAGGTTAAAAGATATACTTTCAATTTAATCAAAATTTAGTCAAAGTTTATACTATTCCCCTATTTAACTAAAATAAAATTAGCAAGTAGTTGGTAAAATCAAAGAATGTATAAAAATCATAAAAGTAAAAGAAGCAACATATATCAAACCATATCAACTGAAGGAACAACATTGGGGGGAAAGCAAATCCCACGCGCATCTTTTTGAAATGTGTCTTGATGATCAGAGCAAGCCTATCATTAAAAATAATATTACAAACCCAACAACAAAAATTTTATTTTTTGGACGTCTTTGCAGAACAGGAAAAATGTATAATTAAATTAAGTGTTAACTTCAATAAATCACAATAACAGGATTGAGGGTCCACAACTGGTTCTTTCCCAGTCTTCTCATGATGAGAGCAATCCTAAAATATTAAAAATGATAACAGTGATTATATGTTATAATTATGAAAATTTGTGAAAAATGAAAGAAATTGATAAAATTAGTTAATTAATACCTTGAGTAATCCAGTACTACCACTTTGGGTTTCACCACCTGATTCCTTCCAATTCCCTGGCTTAAGTTTTTTGAATGACTCCTCAATTAAAAATTTAATTCCACGAAACTCTTAATCAACCTTAGCCTCCAACTGATCAACTTTAGCCTCTAAAGTTGACAATTGCTTACGAACCTAGAACCAATAGACAAACGAGAGACAAAAACATATAAAATGCAATTTTATGGTGCCAACACTGCATAAAAGAATTTACCAACACATACCATATAAAATTCTTTTTCAAGTCTCTCTGTGGCTTCAATTTTGTTTGATTTAAACTTGATTGATGTCTCTCCTTTATCAAAATCATTAATCTTGCAACCTACTGGATTATCCCCCAAGGGTCGCTTTTCTGTCCGACTGTAATCACAGGGATCGGAAGCACGACGGGGATGCTCCTCACCCATACAAACACCACGATCAGCTGTCATCGGGAGGTCTTCCACATGAATCGTGGCCATCTCTTCGGTGGTGAATAATATATTCCTAAACTTGTCCTGGTACAAAAGTAGATGTTAGCGAAAAAAAATATACATATGAAACAAACATGGTGACTTACCTGATTGTCATCCGCCCCAAACATCCCTCTTTTGAAATGGTTGAAAAAAATTCCTTTCTGAAATATCTCAATCAAACATCCGTGAATCTGGTTAAATTGATGAATTGCAATCGTCCAATCAACTCGATTGCAACATTCATAGAACCAGATTTGAAGAGCCAACGACAATCCCCAAAATAACATCCTATCCTTATCCGAAGCAACCTGTTTAGTAATGCAGTCCCTAAAGTTCTAAAAGGACAAATAGCTCCACGGATAATCAATGTACTTTTCCGACTCAACCAATAAGAAATGGTCTTCAGGAACAAATGAATTCGGCATAGGAGACAACAGTACAAAGATACTAATAAAATAGAGGATGCACATATCGAATACATCATCTGGCTCGATTAAATCTTCCTCTTTGAAAACTCAGATAAAATGTTCCTTTGGGACACTTCTATTCTTGAAATTCGAAAAATACTTCGCCATCAATCTGGACGGTCCGACCAAGTCATGGACACAATCCTCTGATATACTACATTTGAAATCAGTTACAGCCTTGAACTCAACAATCTCAAATTCTAATCGAGACTCATTCAAATAGAAAGTAAATGTGTCCTTCCTTTCACTGGGCACCTCATTCAACACCAAGTGTCTTATAAGTTGTGGTTGAACATGCATTTCAGGTAGTTCAAAAAGGTAGTCGAATGGTGAATTTTTGAACAAGTCAAGCATATTCAACTTCTCCAACCTTTTTGAAAATTTCAGCAAGAGCACTAAAGTTTATATTGTAAAGCCATTTGGGGTGTTTTGTGTTACCCTGAACCAAAGCAAAAACTCAAAACATGGCAGGTATGACACATTTAAAAATAGTACCCCCCTCCCCCATCATTAACCAACATAGTAGCATAAACTGATTCATATTTTTTATTAACATTTGATCAATATATTGACCAACTTCTTGACCAATATATTGACGAACTTGTTGACCAGATTGATTGAGAATATTCAACCAAGATTGAGTGCTGAATAAAAATGAGCACATTCAAGCAACATGCTAACCAAATTCATAGCATACTTAAAAGCATATTTCAAAGCCAAAAAAGTATATAAAAAAATAATGTTGCAAGAGAATGAGTATGACAGACATATAAAAATAATATTTTAAAAATTAGTGAATATCCCCAAAACAATATAGTCAGTACCCCCCAAAGTAATGACAAACAAAGTTTGTTACAGGTGTTTAGCCCTAAAAGATTAAGAATCATA